>AP025053.1:36410079-36591018 GCA_036186865.1 Eustoma russellianum
TTTTTTTTTTTTTTTTGCGGATTTTTTTTTTTTTTGCTTAATGTTCTTACTTCATATATATATATTTTTTCTCCCTGGCAGGTCACTATGTTCCACAGCTAGCAGATCTGATATTTGACCGAAATAAACTAGGCACTAAGGGATCTTTTATAAATCTCAAGGGTTTTATGGTAATTACAGCTTCTTTATTCACTTTCATAACTTGTAATCTATAATCTACTTTTAAATTGCAATTTACGTAATTGAATGAGGAAGAGCAGAGGTTTAAAGGTTTGCAAATTGCAATGCCATTACTCTTTTTCGTTAACAAATGATACAGTATGCAGATTGTAAGCTAATGTGAAGTTTTGATGATCATCAGATTGGTAACGCTGTGATCAATGATCCAACAGATCAGGTAGGACTAGTGGAGTATGCTTGGAGTCATGCGATTATATCAGACCAACTGTACGACGCTATTTTATCAGATTGTGATTTCAAAAGCAATATTTCCAGCCAATCGTGTGATATTCAAGTCAAGGCACTCTTGCAAGCTTATTCAGACATAGACATTTACAACATTTATGCACCAGTTTGCTTTGATTCCCCTGACATGACCACTTCAAAGCTCAACTTTTCGCCTCCATTCTTCACTCGACGTGTAAGTTACTGCCGGCTAGTTTCATGTAGACTAACCCTATATTAATGCTTGCTTCAGTAAGACTAATGGGAGAAACCACAACAGCATTATCCATTCTCTTCTAGCCTTCTGTTAATAACAGGATAACACCCACTATCCCTATTACCTTAAAGGTTTTCTTTTATGGCGGGATAAAGGGGGAGGGGTACGATGTATGCAACTTTACTCATGTATTGAAATACACGGTGTTGTTTTTATGATCATCAGACGTGTAAGTTACTATCGGCTAGTTTCATGTAGACCAAGCCTAGATTAATGGTTGCTTCAGTAGACTAATGGGAGAAACCACAACAACAATATTACTTCATTGTTTTAGAGGCTTCTGTTAATAGCAGGATAAAAGACATTGCCTACATTACCTTAAAGGCTTCCTTTTATGCCGGAATAAAAGGAGAGGGGTCTAATGTATACAATTTTACCCATGTGTTAAAACACACAGGTTGTTTTCAGATGAACTATAACGAAAATTTCGTCAAGTATTTTTTTGAGACTACTACTTCACAATACAGGAATTGGAGCTAATTCATTGATTGATTTTGATTTATTCTGTCATTTTACTAAGTCAAAGAAAATTGTGTCTTTTATTTAATTGGAAATGTAATAGACTAATGAGACAGCTGGGAAAAAATTATAGACGTTTTGTGTTTATACATTGGATGAATGATGATAAGGGTGAGGTAGAAAGTGACATCCCTTTCTGTATTGAATTTAGGACCTTTGGGAGAAACTACCCTCTGGGTATGATCCCTGTACGGAAAACTACGTGGAGACATTTCTGAATAGAGAAGATGTCCAGAAGGCTCTGCATGCCAATGTAACACGACTGTCCTATCCATATACTACTTGCAGGTACCCTAACAATACAAACCTTTTAGTTTTTGTTTCCTTTTTTTTTCTTTTCATAATTTCCCCACCCCCAGTTAATTTATAAGAGAAAACTTATCTTTAAGTTTTAGAATTAAATTACCGCCAGGCCCCAATGTCTTCGTACGGTATCATAGTTACGGTAATGAGTAACTGTTAAACGTCATAAACTAATAATATAATAAATAATTAACATGAGGAAATGACGAATGCAGAACAGAACACAAACCTTTTAGTTTTCTATATATATTTTCCACTCATTTCTATGAGGTTGAGACATTAGAAGTTTCCGAATTCAAAAATTTGATTTTTTGCCCAATGTGTGGTGAAAAGGGCCCATCGACAAGGATTTCGCCTTATCACTCCAAATATGTGAGAGAAAAAATTAGTATGTGGGCGGACACTACATGTGCACAGGGAATCTAGAAAACTTCTATAGGATCCATAGTGATGGGTTGCGAGGTTGGACCAGTTATTTCCCCATTTAGGAAAAAGAGTTGCATAAAGTGACGAGCTTTAATTATTACTGTTATATTATTATTGTTCAAATGCTAACCAGATTGGTCAAAATTACAAAATATATGTATACGTTGTGTCTACATGTATATTTTATGATCATATATATATATATATGGATATGTGTAGCTGTGTGTGTATATATGTATGTATGTATCGTGGTCGTGTTGTTGTTATTCAAGGATTAGTAATTAAAAAGGAAAACTTACATTTGCGAAATATCTGATTTGCTTGTCAGCAACGTGATAAGGAAGTGGAATGATTCTCCGGAGACAGTGCTACCTGCCATTCAGAAGCTTTTAAAGGCTGGACTCCGCATTTGGATATTCAGGTACCAATTATCACTCTTATTTTGCATTTCTATTCTTAATTACCATTATGTTTAATTAATAAAATCATGTCAAGTGTATTTATTCTCACTAAAATACTATATACGGTACAATCCTACTAAAAAGAGTTAAAAAATAATATAGCCATAGAACATGAGATACTTAGTCCCATCAAGATGATTTATTATGCATGTCTAATAAAACTGTGTCTATGAAACACATAGGAAGTAGTTTGTGGGTTCCCTGTGGCGTGTTACATTCTTAATAACAGTAATAGTAATATTAATAAAATGGATGTGACTCGGCAGTGGAGACACAGATGGAAGAGTGCCGGTGACAGCAACAAGGAAGAGTATAAAGGAGATGAAAATGAAGGTTAAAGAAGAATGGAGGTCATGGTTCTATAGGAAGCAGGTAGGGGGGTGGGTGGTGAGCTATGAGGGTGGCCTCACTTTTGTCACAGTGAGAGGTGCTGGTCATCAAGTCCCCATGTTTGCCCCTGCCCAGTCCCTTTCTCTTTTCTCTCATTTTCTTTCCTCAGCCCCCTTGCCCTCTACTCCTCTCTAGCTACCTCACCCCAAACACTCCATTTATTCTTGGGCCCTCAACATATTTTCTAGTTAAATTAGTTGGTTGTGTTCAGCATATTGTGTTGCAAAATGTTGTATTCAGTTCATTTCAGCTTTTAAGGTTCATAGTTGGAGATTCATCAGGGATCAAGGATTTTAGTAGTTTTTGAACTTGAGCATTGCCATCTGTTGTAAAACTTCAAACAAATATATCGATGTTAAGTTTCTTGATATTCCAAATATTAAGAAGCTACTCTTCTTTTTTTTTTTTACCCTTCTTTTTCCAATAAAGGAGTTATCCAAGAAAGTGACATTGTCAGTTTACGTAATTCTGCTGTTGATGTAATCCTTTCTTGGATCAAAATAACAAGAAGATTGTGATGTGCTCAAAATTTGTCGCAGCTATAAAATTAGATGCTCTAAATTACTAGAGTTTGAGAAATACCTTGAACAAAGTCGTATCCCTTTTCCGGGAAAAAACGATTTTTCGAACATGGCATTCCTATATTGTGAACGTGCAAAAAATCTTACTAAGTATTCTATTTTTTTTCTTTTATAAACGTACCAAACTTATGCATAACATATATGAGGACCGGATGTCCTTGTAAAGGGCTGTAGAAGGACTCCCATTTTGTCGATACCATTGCTTGCGAGTACTATGACACTGGGCCTTAGAGACTTGCTTCTTAATATTTGTGCATAAGGCCTTGTAGTACATTGGTATAAGCTGTGGATTTTTACCTTTGGACAAGCTTGTGGTCTTGGACCGTCTTTAGATAAGAAAACCCGTCGGTTCATTACTTCTCCCCTCAACCCTCTCGATGGCGTAAATGTCTACCGGAATTATCGTATCCGGATCCCCCCCCCCCCCACCCAATCACCAGAAACACACAAAAAAAAACGAAAAAGTAACGACTATTTAACGTGTCTTTCTACCATTAGTTTATAAAAAATGACCAAAAAATTTCTGAGATCTCAAAATGCAATTTGGCCTTGAAATTTAACAATTTGGATTTGTCGAGTACATTTCAAGCTCTTATGTATGTTTGGATGCAGGAAATATTCTCTTAAAGAAAAATCTAAACGCAACAAATTTCTGTGCACCTACATCTACTGACAATTTACGATTGTTACAGTACACCAATCATCTTCATCAGTCTTATATGTCTAAGCAAACAGGGATGGCACACTCGATTTCATTAATGCAATGAAAATGATAGTTTTTCTCAATAACCTTTAGATGAGGTCAAATTTTACATGCGTATGTTATTTGTCAAGTTGACAGAAAATCTCATCCATCAAAAACAAATAAATAAATAAATACATACATAACGGCCTCTTCTTAAACTAGCAAAAAAAAAAAGGCGAGGATTGGGGAGGAAAGAGGATGGAGCTCAATTCTTTACCTACAGTGATTGCCGTGCGTTTGTTAACTAAAAGGAACGTTTAGTGGTATGTGTTTCTTTTCAGCTTCCAATTCTGAGTTCATAAACATAAAATTAAAAAGCTGCACCAAAATTCAACGGTGCATGTAATTATACAATAACAACAACATTACTCCATTGCCGTAGAGACACCTGCCTATAGCGGGGTATAGGGAGTCGGATGTGTGCAACCATACCCATTTGTTATAAACACACAGAGGTTATTTTCCGATGACCCATAACGAGCGTCAAGCTCTATCGATCAACTGTTACTTCACAATATAAGAAGACGCATCCAATTTAGTGAGTCATTTTGCTTTATTCCATTATATTCCAAAGTCAAAGAAGAGTGTGTCATTGATTCCACTGAGAATGAAACTGTGCATGTAACTATAAGAAGATATATTGTACGCGCTTTCTATCCACAGAATCTGCTGAGTTTGGCATGCGTGGTAGATTCAAAATGGCCATTAAATTGAGGTCCTTCCCACTATTGTTCCACCCCCAACCAAATGTGGGGTTCGTAAACTTCAATTGCAGCAACCGTAACTTTTTTGTGTCTCTCGTTTTCAACAGATGTATGTTAATGATAAAGAGTCTCCACAGAAACTAACATTATAAGTTAAGAAAAAAAAGTAAAGTTTACTAATGCTAAATAAATAAAGGATGTAACAATTACAGTATCTTTTTATAAAACATGAAATAAGATAATAAATATTGCAGGTATTAAGAGGGAGTTTATCAGAATTGAGACATGTTGTATTACGTTTTCAATTCGACAGAGGCACTATATATAAATACAGTTCTTTCTTATACAAAATATTATGCATATTATATGCATTTTTTTTTCTGGCTAATGGCAGTAGACGAGCTCCTCCAGGTGAAGTATGCATCCGCCCCACCAGCTAGACCTATTCATCATAATGACTTGATCATGTGAAATAAATATTAATAAATATATGTATATACGTATGTATGTATAGTTAACGTATAATGTTTGCACGTACATAGGACGTACATATATTATATATATGTATGCGTGATAATGTATGCTTTGTTTTTTCGTTTTTCCGTTGTTGTTTCTTGCATCATATGGATCAACTATTAGACCTATTAAATGAGACCGTTGAATTTTTGATTTACATCATCCACATAAGTTTTTATGGATGTGGCAGTGAACTTATGAACGAGGGATTTCGACTTTTGTTCTAAGATTAAGATTTTCAATCCTAAATAGACATATTTGTTGGTAGTTGAAAACAGTTATTCATTCACGCTTTCCATGATTAGTTTATTCGCCAAACTCTTGGATGAGATAGACAAGTATATCATGAGATTTATAAATGCTCATCCTGTTATAATAGTTTGTAAAGGCAATGAGATGAATAATATAGGTGAAATGGTGTTAGAATAAGCAAGAATAGCTTGACTCATGATTTCGATCGATCCATGTATCAAATGGATAGATCCATGTGGCTTGAAAAATGAAGTTGAGTATTCTGCCGGACATAGATCGATCACATCGATAGATCGATGTACCCAGAGTGCAGAGTTGAAACTTTCGGTCCAACATAGATCGATCACATGGATCGATCGAAGTGACTTCGATCAATCAACGTGACAGATCGAAGTGGTCTTGGAGCTTACTGTGAGACATCGATCGATCACATCGATCGATCGATGTGCCAACAGAAGTGTCTTTTCATGTAGAGTCACAACTTATGCACCAAGAGACATACTCAATCGCCATGCAATTGCAAGAAACGTCTGAATGGAGTTTGAGAGACTATAAATAGGTTATTACAACCCATTTTTCAAGGAATCTTATCATTTTTGTTTTAGAAAGTTCATTGAATCTCTATTCTTTTGCTTAGAATAAGAGATTCTCGGCTGTTGTATCATAGGAGGAAATTTGCTTACAACCCTGCAGCAACTAGTGGGAGCAAATATTCCTTACGGAAAGTGATTATCACGCCTCAAGCCAAGTTTTTTCACAATCATCTTCTCTTGTTCTTTGTCTTGTTTCTTTATTTCGTAACACATCCATGATGGAGTATAATGTTATCAGCATGGCCGAAATTAATGCGCATGTTGAACTAAAGGGTTCCACGTCTCGTACTCAATTAAACAACAACAACACATATCTAATATATTCCAACAATACATACTCAGTATATTCAATTAAAAAGAGAAAAAAGGGATGGCATGAGTCTCAAGCAATAGTTGTGAATATTTCAACTCAAAACAATTGACCAAACTATCATTTGAGTGAGTCAGATCAGTAACGTTTAAGCTTTGAAAAGTCCAAGAAAGAATTCCCTGGAAACCATTATTATATTTTGTGAAACGAACATTGATTGTGACACATCTTTTCTTGTGGAAACTTCCAAAAAAGATATTTCCGCAATTCCAGAGAATGAAAATTAAAAAAGGAATGCTTTGGTGTAATTTAGATCAAAGGAATGTACAACGACTCAACACATGAATCTTATCTGTCTCTCAATCATCTTTTTCTAGGGATCGGTACCATTGGTAGGCAAAAGGAGAAATCCCTTGCAAGGGTGTTCATTACCCCCAGTTATATGAAGCTCATCTTTTTAGTTCAGTGAGACTGTTGAGATATATTTGTTACTTGTAGATAATATTTGTTGGATGTAGACAATATTTGTTGAGATAATATTTGTTAGTTGGAGATTGTAGATAATATTTGTTGTAGAGGTTGGGATATTCCTGATTATAGGAATTTTAGTTTGTATAGCTTTCTTATATAGGGCACGGCATATGTACATTGGAATATATAAAATTACACGTTTTATACGTTTCTTCATGGTATCAGAGCAAGGTTTGATTCCTTGCCTCTGCCGTTGTCGTTCCAGCGCTCATTGCCATATTTCGGCAGTCTCCTTTTGTTTGCAAATTGTCCATTTGCAATTTCTCCAGTGGTTGTTTCCACTGATTTGTTTTCACCCTACTTCATTTCTTTTACATATTGCTTGCTGTTCATCATGGCCGAACAGAATGCTGCCACTGATCCTAAATCCCCATATTATTTACATGCTTCGGATCATCCTGGCCTTCTCTTTATCACTCAACCTCTAGGAGAGAATGGCGAAAATTATTTTATTTGGCGTAAAACCTTCGTCAATGCTCTACGTTCGAAGAACAAAGCTGGTTTTGTTGATGGAACCATTAAACGTCCCGATGCTACCTCGGCTAATCTTGCCGTTTGGCAGCAGTGTAATGCCCTTGTGCTAGCATGGTTGTCCAATTCTCTAGCCAAGGAACTACAAGGAGCCGCCGCCCATGCTGATTCGGCGCGTGATGTATGGGTTGATCTTGAAGATCGGTTCACACAGGGGGCTGATGCTCGTGTGTATGAGCTTCGTCGTGCCATTGCTTCGCTTCGCCAAGAGAGAACCCCTGTCTCCGTGTATTACGGTCGTCTTAAAGTTCTCTGGGGAGAACTACAGTCCTTTGATGAAGTTCCTATCTGCAGTTGTGGTTTGTGCACGTGTGGTGTGTCCAAGGTGATGGAGAAGACTCGTGACAAGGAGATGGTTTTTGACTTTCTTATGGGCCTAGATGACACTTTTAATACGGTACGTTCTCATATTTTAAGCATCGATCCTTTACCCTCACTCGGACGTGTTTATGCCATTGTAGCACAGGAAGAAAAACAAAGTGCCGTTGCTCACAGTCGTGAGCCTCATTTTGAAGCGGCAGCCATGGCTGCTTGGCAACCGCCAAATGATGGTCGGTTTTCTAAGTCAGCAGCGAAGGGGGAACGGCCCAAGTGCAGTCACTGCGGTAAACTTGGGCATAAGCGTGAGACTTGCTTCGACCTTATCGGATACCCTGCAGATTGGAATGTGAGCCGTACTCGCAGGAATCGGGCAGCCGTACACTCAGGAAAGACTGCGCCTTTGGTTGGTCCGAAGACCCTGGCAGTCCAGGCTGATGGCGCAGTGAAGGCCCCTGCCTCTGTTTCGCCTGTGTTTGCCGGTCTTACGCTCGCACAACAACAGCAGTTGGCCCGGTTTGTTGACCACTTAAATGGAGGTAATTTTGGATCGCATGTCCCTTCAGCCGAACCGGGTGACACGGGTATGGTGTCTTTTGTTTCATCTCTGTCTTCTGCTTAGCTTTTTGATAGTGGAGCCAATGCGCATATTATAAACAATTTGTCTATGTTCACTACTATTCATAATGATAAGGTCGCAGCCACTGTGCAAATCCCAGATGGTCGGCATGTTTCTGTTCGAGCTATTGGCACTGTCAAACTGTCAGATTCATTAGTTCTCCATAATGTTCTGGGGGTCCCAGAATTTGCTTTTAATTTGATTTCAGTCAGTCGTTTGGTGAAGGATTTGAACTGTACACTGATCTTTGGTCCGGATTTCTGTCTTCTACAGGAAATGCCAACGAGGAAGCTGATTGGAGTGGGTAGGCAGCATGATGGCCTCTATAGTCTTCTTCCAAATTCAGTCCCGCTTCCTCGGTCTTCTCCCAGTTCGTTCACCACCAGTTCGGCCAGCCTCACTTGCGCCGCCCTCCAAGATGATGCAACAGTCTGGCATCGTCGTATGGGTCATCTTTCTTGTTCCAAATTTCGATTTATTCCTTCTATTGCTGTGTCAAATAAAGACGTGTTTTGTGATGCTTGTAGTAGAGCGAAACAATCTCGTGTTCCTTTTCCTGTTAGCACCAGTGTAACTTTGCACTCTTTTGATCTTATTCATTGTGACATTTGGGGGCCCTATAAATCTCCTAGTTTGTCTGGTGCACGTTATTTTTTAACTATTGTTGATGATTATAGTCGGAGTACTTGGGTGTATCTAATAAAAACCAAATCTGAAACTAGTCGTTCTTTGTTACATTTCTTCCGTTGGGTTCGTACACAATTTGATCGGCCCGTTAAACGTGTTCGTAGTGACAATGGATTAGAATTTACTAGTGCTTCTATTCTTGCTTACTATGCTAGTCAGGGGATGGACTCACAAACTTCTTGTGTATACACTACGCAACAGAATGGTATTATTGAACGTAAGCACCGTCACATTTTAGAAGTTGCGCGTGCACTTCGGTTTCATGCTCATTTACCCATCACTTTCTGGGGGGAATGTGTCTTAACTGCTGTTTATCTCATAAATCGCATGCCTACTTCTGTTCTTAACAATAAAACACCCTATGAAGTACTACTGGGTCATTCGCCTACTTATAGTCATCTACGTGTTTTCGGTTGTCTTTGTTATGGTTATGCTCATCACGGTACTCATGATAAGTTTGCATCTCGTTCTGAGTCTGGCATTTTCCTTGGTTATCCACACTCACAAAAGGGCTATAAAATCTTTGATTTGTCTAGTCATCGAATCTATGTCAGTCGGGATGTATCATTTCATGAGAATGTTTTTCCATTTGCTGTGCCTTCTAGCCATGCCTCTTCCAGGACAACCGCCCCCCTCACTGTTCAACCCTCCTACTGGGATAGTGACCCCGTCCAGTCACCCTCTGTGCCTCCTAATGTGCCTTCGGTTTGTTCGCCCCCTGCAGTTCCTTCAGACTTGGCTGGACCGCCCCCTGCCCCAGCCGAGCCGGTCCCGTCCACCCGTAGCGTCCGGCAGCGCCAGCTGCCTCGTCATTTGGCTGAATTCGATGTTGCGTTGCCTTCCTCTATTATGCCATCCGCTATGCCCACCACTCCAACGGCGAATTCTACGGTATTTCCTTTATCCCGGTTTCTCTCATATACTCGATTATCACGATCTTATCATTGTTTTGTCGCGGCCATCACTACGGGGGATGAGCCTGTTTCTTTTCGTCAGGCAGTTAAACATGCACATTGGCGTGATGCCATGCAACGTGAAATATCTGCACTTGAAGCTAACCAAACATGGACTGTAGTACCTTTGCCTCCGGACAAACGCACCATTGATTCTAAATGGATTTACAAAATCAAATACAATCCTAATGGTACGATTGAAAGATACAAGGCTCGCTTGGTTGCTCGTGGGTATACACAGGTTGAGGGGGTCGATTTCCATGAAACCTTTGCACCGGTGGCTAAGTTGGTCACTGTCCGTTGTTTACTTGCTATTGCAGTGGTCCGTCGTTGGCATGTCCATCAATTGGATGTCAACAATGCTTTTTTTACATGGGGATCTCAATGAAGAAGTCTACATGCGCATCCCACCAGGTTTTGCGCGTGAGGGGGAGCGCAATGTTTTTAAGCTTCGTAAGTCTCTCTATGGTTTGCGGCAAGCCTCTCGTAATTGGTATGCCAAATTTACTTCGGCTCTCCTTGACGTTGGATATACTCAATCTAATGCTGATCCTTCATTATTTATTTTGTCCGCTCAGTCATCTTTTGTGGCGGTTTTGATTTATGTTGATGATGTTATTGTCACTGGTAATGATTTAGATCGTATCACCGCTTTGAAAGCTTATCTTGATCATCGATTTAAAATCAAGAATTTAGGCCCACTTAAATATTTTCTTGGTATTGAAGTGGCTCGTTCCTCCGCGGGCATGGTGTTAAATCAACGCAAGTATGTTTTAGATATTCTTATGGAGTGCGGGTTACTTGGGTGTCGACCGGCCAGTACCCCCATGGATCAGAAGGTTCACTTCTCTGAGTCTGAGCCCTTACTTGACGATCCTGCCTTTTATCGTCGTATTGTTGGTCGTCTACTTTATCTTACTGTCACCCGCCCAGATATTTGTTTTGCGGTTAACATGCTTAGTCAGTTCATGCATGCGCCTCGGAAATGTCACCTTGATGCTGTTTTTCATTTGTTACGTTATCTAAAGCAAGCTCCGGGTCAAGGTCTATTTTGTCTGCTAATGCGTCTTTGCACCTAACCGCTTACTGTGATGCGGATTGGGCTGGTTGTCATCTCACTCGTCGGTCCACTACTGGCTACATGGTTTTTCTTGGATCAGCACTCATTTCTTGGCGCTCTAAAAAGCAGCCGGTTGTTTCGCGTTCGTCAGCTGAGGCTGAGTATCGTGCTATGGCCCACGCTACCAGCGAGCTTGTTTGGCTGCGCACGCTCCTACGCGACCTTGGCGTCCCACCTTCCACGTCCGTTCATTTACATTGTGATAATCAAGCGGCTTTGCATATTGTCGCCAATCCTGTTTTTCATGAACGCACAAAGCATATTGAGATTGATTGTCATTTTGTTCGTCAGCACTATGCCGCGGGACTTATTTTGCCGTCCAAAATTCCTGGTACGCAGCAGTTGGCTGATGGTTTCACTAAGCCTCTCGGTCCTGATTCATTTCGACGGTTCATTGGCAAGTTGGGCATGGTCAACATTCATGCGCCAACTTGAGGGGGAGTGTTGAGATATATTTGTTACTTGTAGATAATATTTGTTGGATGTAGATAATATTTGTTGAGATAATATTTGTTAGTTGGAGATTGTAGATAATATTTGTTGTAGAGGTTGGGATATTCCTGATTATAGGAATTTTAGTTTGTATAGCTTTCTTATATAGGGCACGGCATATGTACATTGGAATATATAAAATTACACGTTTTATACGTTTCTTCAGAGACTGCACACAGTGACTTATACAGAGTGTTTCTTACAAACTAACAAAAGTGGAGCAATTGTTCCTTACAGACTAGCAGAAGTGGAGTACTCACACTGTGCATGTCTCTGGATTCGAACACTTACTTCTTGCTAACAATTTTTAATTTGATTACCAACTGGACTATTGGTCGGAGATCGTTACTATTTGTATATAAGAAAGAATGGATGGTCTAGTTCACACATCATCTATTTATCTGTCAATCTTTTTTTGTTTATCATTTCTGGCTGTGGCACTCCGAACTCTCAAATAATTTGAATTGTTTACAACTAACATTTTTCGTATACATAGAATACGTAAGCATGGTATTATATATGGTGGATAAATCTCTATTAACACATAAATTAAACTAAATAAACCAGTATAATAAATGCATAATATATAAACATACACCATTATTACTAAGCCAGAAGAATTGTGGATTTGTAAATATTTGAATCCAAGACCCTTTGGTGTTGAAGTCTTGATTCTGACCATTTAAATTAGGTTTCATGAGCTTCCATTAACCACTTGTAAATAATCAAAAAAATTTATAATACATAAGAAGTAATATATACTACTACTATATACAAAACTAGGCTGCAAAGGTATAATTGTTCATCATGTTTTTTTCAACTTTTCGAGTGGAATCCAAAGTATCAAACAGGTCAGTATATAAAAGTCAAATAAGTCCTCATCATATTCTTCAAAAAGAACAAGAGCACTCTTCTGAAGAAACATTAAATTTCAAAAACATCAATAATGGATTTTCAATTACACTAACAACTTGGAGACTAACTTGAGACAACATAAGAATATCGGAAATAAAAGCCATGATTATTCCGTCTGTATAAATAGACCACACGGCCCCGTGTGAGCAAAAACAGTAGAGGTGGTGCAGCAAAAAAGACAGAATTTTAAAAGGATGTTTCCTAAACACATATTTTATCTTTTCTGCCTCACTTTTAGTTTACTAGTAGTGGGAACATGGTCCAGAGTGACACCGCTGGAAATTCAGCTCAGCCGTGAGGTCTTGGCGGAACAGGCGGCTAACCAGGTGGTCCGGCTCCCCGGCCAGCCGCCGGTGAGTTTCAAGCAATATGCAGGCTATGTTACCGTCAATGAAACTCATGGAAGAGCATTGTTCTATTGGTTCTTTGAAGCCACTCATGAGCCGGAGAACAAACCCCTTTTGTTATGGCTCAATGGAGGTAACTTATTTATTTCTCTCTTCCTTTCCCCTTTTCTTCCTCCGGTCTCCATATTCCACTCAAAATTCTTGACATTTGTCATGATAATATTGGCATTTTTTAAGATAATATGTTAGTTCTTCTTCCCATACTGTTTTGTTTGTTTCAAACTCGAGTTTTATGGTAATTAATGAATAATAAATGATCATAGATAAGTTAATGAAAAATAAATGTGTGTTAAAAAGACATGTCCTATTATTCAATGCAGTTAATCAGTGAGTACGAAAATCCTTAACTAAGTTCAAAATTTTCATTTCCACCTATAAGTTGAAAACTACAAAACTACTAAAATTACCCTTCAAAAACAAAGAAATTATTACCAAAGAGCCCTAGTTATATCAAATTAAATGGAAAGAAATTCACTAGGTGGTGGCATTACGTATGGATGCTTAAGGGTATGTGCGTAGGGATAGGTTTGTGGGGGGTTTTTTAGGAACTGTTTAGCATTTGCCTTCTTCTATACTTCTGCAGGAGAGATGAGCTTCAGACTTTAGAAAGAGGCTCTTACCTTATCATCATATCTTATTTTTCTCTTCTCTTCCTTTTTTTTAAGAAAAATAAATAAAAACTATTATTGTATTGTTAGAGTAACTGAAATATGAAGTCGTGCTCATAAAACCCTTTTAATATCATTCAATACATCTCACCACAATTATGACATTTGAGTTGTCTCTTTACATGTGCACTAAGTGCACGCAAAGCTATAGAATGAAATGAAGGTACGTAACAATCTAAGTTCCATATACTTATTTCCTTTTTATTTTTATTTTTCCATTAACTCAATACCTTAAGACTTTTATGAACTTTGTTTCAATTTCTGAGAGGCCAAATCACAATTCCGTGTCGAGACTCACCATCTTTATATTTTCTGCCCACGTAACCTTCCGAAATAGATCACAAAATGTGCCATGGGACGAATTCTGAGCCACATGATCTTTTCTAAATGATTCTTGCTTTTATTTTTATTTTGTTCTTGTATGTCTCACACACATTAATTGACTAACTTACGTGTTATTTTTTTCAATTTAAACAACTACCAAATTATGTGGAATTAGGCTAATCTGGTCCTACTAGAGACCTAACGTAACCATTTTGTCTTACTTTGCAAACTAATTATTTGATAGTTTTCAAAGAGACATCACATAATTAATGCAAGTCAAAATGTATGAGAGATGTTCCAAACTAGTTAGAGGCAGCCGTCCTTTTCTTTCATACCTTGTTCCGACATCAGTTTTCATTTATCAATTTGGACCAGAGAGATGCAGACACCAACTTAAGCATACTTCATAATACCGTAATATATGTCAAATAATGTTTTATTCAGATATTGACCAGAATTATGGTTAAAAAAAGCTTTGACTCATGAATCCGCGGAGGGGATCTACGCAGCATTTACAGACAAGGACTTGCTTATATTGTACAAAACAAAGCCTTCCTTAATTTTAAGCTCAAATGAGTTCATGTGAGTTTCCCACACTTGGAAACGTAATAGTTAAACTTGTATGGATTTTTTCCTAAAATAAAAATATCGTATAGAGTTATGGACATGCGATCATTAATGCTCATTGTGCAACCACCAAGGGGAATAGATTAGTCTTGTAATCAAAGCACCTAAAAGCTAAGTGTGGCAAAGAAGATGAAATTGTTTTTTTTTTTAGAACAAGGTGAATTCATTGTTGATTGGGAACAAAGCAACGTTCACCAAGTTCATTCAACAAAAAAACTTGGAGCGAGCTCCATATAGGAAACAACTCCACAAGCTTTAAAATATTCAATGATCTACAATTAAGTATTTGAAGCATATATAGTTATTGAACCAGACCTGAACGTTAACACGAACAAGAACAAAAACATTGTGTCAGTTGTCTACTGGTTCAACCGATGGTCACCTATATTGATATAATAATAACATTTGTACGATAAAAATATTCAAAATATGTATATGTATGTGATATTTATAATATCATATGTCATAAATACAAAGCTAATGTGAAAGAAAAGTTGTTTTTTTAACATTAAACATTTAAAAAGATCAAACTTGTGTAAACAATACATATATTTAACAAAGAGACCGGTGGGTCATCGTATTCCATCGGTGTTCTGGTTTAACCGCTAGGTTCACTGGATTTCACCGTTCTCCTTGCACAAACGTCATTTAGGCCGGACGGGATCCTCTGACCCCTTCCCCCCTCACCCCCTTGGGACCGCCTGCCACGTGGCACACAGGGGAGGTGGTGAGGCTGGATGGGGGTCACCCACACCCAGCCTCACCACCCCTCCTGTGTGCCACGTGTCGGGTGGTCATTTAATACCTCTTAAAGGGGGGTCAGGTGATCTCATCTGCATTTAAACGAACCCGGTCCGCTCCCATGACCGGTTAACTGGGTTGACCGGTCGAACCGCTGGGTCAGATCCGGGTTCAATAAGTATGAATCGGACACTTCAACATCAGTGAGGAAGAACCAACGGTGTTTGGATAAACTATATATTTCTATCACCTTCAGAAGTCACTCAGATTTTTGGGTTTGCTAATGATGAGTAATTAAACGTTGACCAATTGATGACCATGGTAGAGCTCAAGAACTGCGCATGCCCAAGAGAGAAGTAGTTGAAAAATATGGGAATATAACATTGCCAAAAGAATTTCCAATAATAGAAAATGCAACTTCTTGAAGTTAGTTAATTTTCAGTGTCCATTTGCAGAAAGGTCCCATTAATTTAGTTTTCTTTGAGTCCCTTTTACGTTTGCAGCAGCCTTTTCTTGTTACATTTCATCATATCTCTAACTAAATAGTTTGCTTTCACAAAAGCCTGCTGTCTTTTGAAGATTAGTTTTCCCTTTTGGTGTGGAACAATTGGTTGTGCTTTAACAACCACCGGGGGAGTTTGACTACAATTTTGAGACAAAGTTGAATATAAAAGTTTGTATTTATACTAATATCTTCAGGCATGTAAGTAGGCATAGTTCCACTATAACTTTCAAGGGACATATATAGATTTTAATATTACGAATGATGTCTTTGAACGTATAATAGTGTACGTACTTTATACACACATATTCACATACACAACATTAGAATAAAACCGTGTACATGATGTTCATACAAGTATAGTGCCTACAAGAGTTTTGAAGGTGCCAACGGTAATCTCTCGCTCTCTCTCTCTATAGAGAGAGACGCACACCGGCTGCTCTATCTATTGCTGTTTGGGTGACTTTCATTAAAATAAAATGACTTAAATCCCTTGTAATTTTTTGGGCTTTGCTATATTTAATACAATATATATAAATTTTGATTTAGAAATTGTGCAATATACTCAGAATATCTTTTAAGCTTTTAATGCCGTAACGCTTGAAAAGTACCATTCCTTTTGCCCTTGTAGTAAAGGCACTATAAATTTTGGTAGTACATTAGAGTATTTAACCATTATGAGCGGAGGGTAGACTAATCAGTTGGTAGCCACGAAAATGTTCATTAAAGAACATAGTTTAGTAGGTGTGGTTCTATATCTGGTTAGAATGCGTAGCTGCTATATTCATTACCCAGCAACTACAACCAAATCTTAAAACTTTAAAACACGCGAGGAACTGGGGTGGGATTGCTGAATTATGTATTTGATGAGAACCATAATACATTAATTTCAATGGGAATTGGTTCCAATAACATCATCCCCTGTTTTCAGTATTCCAGTCCCGTCTGGAGTCGAAAGATTCAAAAAGTAATAATAATAACACGCAATACTGGTAAATAGCAATGAAAAAAACTGATGATTTTGGTTCCTTTCCCCAGGACCAGGGTGCTCTTCGGTTGGATATGGTGAAGCAGAGGAATTAGGGCCTTTCTTGACTCAGAAAAACATACCTGAGCTTAAGTTCAACAACAATAGCTGGAACAAAGGTCTATTACCCTCTTTCTAAAATAACATGCTCATCCCCTTGGATATTCCTACATTTCTTGAATATCAAAAACTTGCCTTTTTACCCTTGTGATCATTCGCCTCTCTCAGCCGCAAACTTGCTCTTCCTTGAATCCCCTGTTGGAGTGGGATTTTCATACACCAACACATCTACTGATATCAAGCAGCTTGGTGATTCCATCACAGGTTGATTTGATTTTCCTTTTACCAAGACTCTGCGTTGCTCCTCATTTGTATGTTCCCTTGGTAATGTTGCCCTCTTACGCACTCTGCAGCTCAAGATTCATACATATTTCTTGTCAACTGGTTTCAAAGGTTCCCACAGTTTAAGCAGCATGATTTTTATATTGCTGGGGAGAGCTATGCAGGTGATACAACTATCTTATATGCACATTTACACGCTGACAATGCTCAATCCCTACAACTCAGTATCGAAAATTGTTTTAGAATGCTTAGACTAGAACCAATGTTCACATCTTTATAGGATCTTGATTAAGCCACTATTTTTCGACCTCTCCCAGGGCATTATGTGCCTCAGTTAGCAGAGGCGATCTACGAGAACAACAAGATTGTTTTCAAGGAGAGATACATGAACTTCAAAGGTTTCATGGTGAGGTTTTCCCCTTCATCACTGCTTTTCTACAAGTTGTCTTACTTCTAAGGATCGAGGAGAGCAAAATCTTAAGCCTAACCAATAATAAGTAATTGCTAACTACGCATGTGCATCTCTGCAACCAAAATGCAGGTGGGAAATGCACTTATGGATGATGAAACAGATCAAACAGGAATGATCGACTATGCATGGGACCATGCCGTGATATCCAATAATCTATATGGAGATATCAAGGCCAAATGCAATTTCAGCAAAGAGAATGTATCACATGACTGCAATCAGTCACTGAACAAGTACTTTGATGTTTACAAGATCATAGATATGTACAGCTTATATGCTCCAACTTGTGCTGAAAGCAATTCCACTAGAAGCAGAAAACTTCGGATGATTCAAGGAGCCTCACCACGGTTGTTTTCAAAATTCGTAAGTTTTTACTGCCAGTTCTACAAAGTCAAAACAAACTATATGAGGACGCATGTAGGTTTTTTAACATAGAACTTCACTTGCAGGACGAATGGCACAAAAAACCAGCGGGTTACGACCCGTGCTTATCAGACTACACAGAGATATATCTAAATAGGCCAGATGTTCAACATGCCCTGCATGCCAATGTCACAAAGATTCCTTATCCATGGACTCACTGCAGGTAAACCATGTTACTCACCCTTGGATAGAAATACGATTTGTTTCTGTAATCTGACGGCAGAGTTTGGT
Organism: Eustoma russellianum; assembly: GCA_036186865.1. NCBI lineage: Eukaryota > Viridiplantae > Streptophyta > Magnoliopsida > Gentianales > Gentianaceae > Eustoma > Eustoma russellianum. The sequence goes on from AP025053.1 coordinate 36,428,528, forward strand.
CATTTCTTTTAGTAGTACATGGTTCTTCATCGTTTACTTAGCCATTGTATTGTTATGCAGTAATAACATAACATTCTGGAAAGATGCACCATCCTCGTTGCTCCCAGTCATCAGAAAACTCATTAATGGAGGTTTACGCGTTTGGGTATTTAGGTAACCTGGAAATGTCATTATTTTACAACTCCATATTTTGTTAGTTTGATGGATTGCAGGAACTAGTGTTTTAGTATTTTCAATTCTTCTGCGCTCTCTGGAAGCAGTGGTGATACTGATGGAAGAATTCCAGTAACAGCAACAAGGCTGACACTCAAAAAGCTTGGTCTTAATATCACTCAAGACTGGACTCCTTGGTATACATTCAAAAAGCAGGTAATGTGTCAGGTTTTTTTTATTTTTTTCCCCCTTTCTCACAATTCAAGTTTGGACAAGTATATAATAGAAAGATACAAGTTTATATTTAGTGTTCACAGTTTGAAAGTAAAACAATTTGAATGTTTGATTTGGAAACAATAACAGGTTGGTGGATGGACAGTGGAATATGATGGATTGATGTTTGTAACCGTGCGAGGAGCTGGTCATCAAGTTCCAACATTTAAACCTAAGCAAGCACTGCAGATTGTTACCCATTTCTTGAATAACCAGAAATTACCTTCTTCTCCCTTTTGAAAATGATATATATAGTATCTCTTCCGTCATATTTTTAACATCACTGCCAAAAGAAAGAAAGAAAGAAAAAGGCAGTGTCGTATTAGTTTTGAGAGAAGATAGGATTTGATTAGATATGATTATCTAAATCATATAGATGTGATATTAGAGAATCATATCTCAAACAAAATTGCGTCAGTCATATATTTTCATATTTATTGCACGTAGCTAAAAATACTATATATAGGGCCTTTGTACTGAATACGAAATCAATGAAAAACATTTTCATTCCGAACAAACTTGGTACCAGAGCAGTGTTAGTTCTAGGACTCAACACGATTTCATCATCGTCCCTATATCTCTTTTGGCCGAACAACCAAGACCAAAACAACACTTAATATGTGCAAAACCAACCTAAGAGCACCTCAGCAGTACAAAACAAAGCCAACAGCAACGAGCCACAATCAAACAGCCAACAAATGAATCATGTCAAACTCCACCGAGAGTTCACAAAGCTAAACAAACCAAAACTTAATCGTCCCTGATGCCGTAGTATTGCGAATAGCTACGCAATTGCAAAATAGTCTCAGACTACGGCCAACCCAAACTATAATAGAGGCATCGTACACCACCATCCGGCGAAAAGTCGTTCGGATATGGATACTCAAATCAATCCTCTCGGACAAATTAGTTGCATCATTGGAGATAAGTCTTAATTTGCAAACTGAGACATTGAAGAACCAAGAAAAGAACGAACCAAATCGGATTGCCGGAAGAAGTTGATGCATGAGATTGGGTTCCCACGTAGACTTATGGTTTAGTTGATGTGCGATAATAAAGCAACGATTAGCATTTTTGAGAATCCGGTGTAGTATAACCGAACGAAATATGTGGAAGTAGATAGACATTTTTTAAAGAGAAACTTGGAGAATGCATCATCGAACTCCCATTTGTAAAGTCCAAAGGTCAGTTGGCAGATATCCTCATGACAGACATCAGAAGGATCTTTGACACAATGTTTTGCAAGTTGTGTATTGGTGATTCCACTACTCAATCGGGGAGAGTGGTAGAATATAGGATTTGATTAAATATGATTACCTAGATCATAGTGATGTGATATTAGAGAATCATATCTCAACTGTAATGGTGTCAATCAAATATTTTCACATCTATTGTACACAGATAGAAATACTATATATAAGGCTTCTATACTCGATACGAAATCAATAAAAACATTTTCATTCGAAACAAACAACTTTTCTTTTGTCTCAGTTTTGCATGCATGATCAAATTGAGGGAAAGGATAGTGGATAGAAATGAAGAAGCTGGAGGTGGCTGTTAATTAGGTTCTATTCTTTCAATTCTCTCTTGCTCTTTTATATGATTTCCCAATAAATGCTGAAAATTAACTAAATTGGCTCCTAAAAGGGTGCAGCTAATCTCACAAATCCAACTTTACGTTTCCACTTCATTACTATATGTGATGATTAAAGTTAAAGGTTCACTATTTATTCTGTATAAAGAACTTTGCAAATCGAAAGAACAGCATTAGTGATTTATGGGTTAGAGTTTCACATCTACGAACTCCTGCTTGTCCCAAAGGCCTCTACGTTCTATGGTGCTAACATATCATAAGATGCTTGTTTATACAGAAGAACATGAAATCTACCTTTAACAAAAAGTTACCATCAAAACACGTGTGATCGCGAAGATTGAGTCAAAATAACTCTTATAGCTAACATTTGAATATGTACTTAATCTTCTCCCAATGAAAATATACACAAAACAGAATCTGCTTTCGTTTTCTTGGTGAAGAGATGCAAAACATATACTGAACTACGATAGGAAAATTGATAATTTCATCCTCTTGCTACAGTTTCAAACTAAACTATTCTTGAGAGAAGGGAGAGGAGGATTCCAAATCCTCAGTAGTCAAGATTTAGAGAATGCATCTTGAAGCCTTTGGTAGTCGACCAAATAAGCAAAGCCATAAGCCATGTTCTTGAGGGAGGACACGTGCAACTCCTGGGATGAAGTTGCCGTTGCATCCGTTGAGAAAGCACCCTGAAACCACTAATAAAAGGCTTTCTAGCCGTGGTCTCACTGCATAGGCTGGTCATTACCCCTGTCACGATAACCTCCTCCACTCCAAATTTGTCCCTAGAAACAACATTGCTTTATGAACTTTCGTACACTAAATTAAGAGTCTTCTGCTACAAGCTATATTATCTGTTGATTAGGCTAGAAAAAGTCGGAAAAGGGGGGGAAAAAAGAGAGACCTCTCAACTTATTTTCTCTTTCTAAAGCTCATTTACGTTATTGAGGACGCCGTTGGAAAAACTTACCAGACCTCTAGCATTTGACCTTCTATGAAGAAAAAAAAGAAACTGTAGTGCTGAAGGGAAGCAGCAAATAACACAGTTAAAACACGCAAACAGAGGAGAAGAATGTAGAAAACGAGAGAATCAAACATGATGAGAATTGAAACAGTTGTTCATTGATCACTATTGAGAGAATACAAGGTTTTGAATGAGAAAAAATTGCCACACTTCTTCCAACTTATATACACAACTAAGGATTGAGTAACTTCATGTTTAGTGTACCGAGATTCTTCAATTGTAGAGTGCATTCTTTTCCCGTAGTATTATTTGTTGTCACTGCTAACAGCCAGGAATATATTTTGTTTTGGATGTTGGCTGTTGAGGGACATTTCATGCTGGCTCAAAATTCCTATACATGTCCGATGGTTTTAACTTTTTTTTTTGGTCTTTATTACCGGACATTTTTCTCAAGTAATGATTGTATAACATCACTTGCTCAGGTGGTATAATATAGTAACTACATACTCGGTCTTCAAACAATTTCATACACAGCTTCTTGCGGTCCATGGAGTAATGCTGCCCCATGTCTGCAATTACTACAGTGGATGTTGATGGCCTCCACTCAACGTGACACGAGACAACAGTTGTATATTACAGAATATTCCACAAGATATGCGATACATCATTAGAGTGATTGTTAGATGCTGTAATTAAACTAAAATAGCTCTAACAGAACAATCAACTCAAGAAGCAGAAAAATCCGTGTAATTCTGTTTCAAGTTACCCGCTGGAAAATTTTCACTTAAACAAGACTTCCAGGTTCACACCGCCAACGCAATAAGTCAAAACAATACCAAGTAAATTGCAGCGAAACAATAAAGTTCAAAATGGCGCCACCTTTCCGTCAACTCTACTTAAACCAAATGCAGAAGAAAAGATGTTCCATTCTTCTCAAACGCATCTGGAAACTGATTGCCGCCACTTGTTTCAAAGGCGATTCTGAGTTTTTAGTCTGAATCTTTACTTATGTCGTTTCCAGTTACATCAAAACAAACGCTTACAGAAGTCCCCTTTGCTTGAAGACGTCATACATAGCAGCTCCAATCTTTGCTGGAGACTCGACTACCGTAACTCCAGCTTCCTTGAGGGTTTTGATTTTGTCTTGAGCCGTACCCTTTCCTCCTGATACTATAGCTGCATATGACAACAGTAAAACCAGTTGAGAAACTTAACAGTATAGAACCAGTAATCCTAAGCCACCATACTATCATTTCCTTTGCATAATGAACACTACAAGCTGATCAGTCTAGTGGAAAATGCCGAAAAGCTTGTACTCTCATCCTCAATGTAAAGACTATCATGAACATAGATCGATGTGGACTAGCAGCCGAAAACCAGGAATGTTATTTTTTTGTAAAATAAAATTTTTCATAGATAAACCAAGAATGATGCATTTACAAAATATGTCGCTCATAGTGAGCAGCTACAGACTTAGCTCAGAATGATATAGCTAGCTTACAATGTTACCAACCTTTACAAAAATGGCAACATGAGCCAAGCATAAGCCTTTAATTCCCAACAAACTAATCCAAACGTCAAACAGTATAAAATAGACCACATGAAGCACACGCTTGAGCAAACCAAAAGTGGCAACATATATGAAGCCCAACCAAAGCCCCTCAGAATTAGGCCTTCTAATAGAAATAAAGAAAACTGCCAGCCCAGCCAAAGCCCCTCAGAATTAGGCCTTCTAATAGAAATAAAGTAAACTGCCAGCCCAACCAAAGCCCCTCAGAATTAGGCCTTCTAATAGAAATAAAGAAAACTGCCAGACCAGATAGTTTGCCATCCAACAAGGCAAAGGTATATAGACCTGCCCACAGCGTGGTACCATGAAAGAGGAAGAGAAGGGACCTTGGCTGCACATCTACCAAATCCATACTGATCTAGCATACAGAAAGAGGGTAAATAGTGCTAAGGGTAATCCAAAGTAGGCAGCCATGGCGGAAGTAGATTGATTCAAGACAGTTTGGTCTCAGAGCAGGATCATTAAGAAGAAAAGACATTCCTTGAGGCTCCTACAGTCCGAGGCCAGTTCCAAGTTGAATTTTGAGGTTTTACATCTTCTCTAGGAGTCAACGGCATAACAAATGTTTAAAAGAGTCTACTTGATAACTGGCATCATGATCCTTGCCAGTTTGGTGATGTAGCCTGCTATTTCTCTCATGCCATAAATGGTAGATAGTAGCTGAGAGACCAACATGTGCAAGATCCTTCTGGAACTTTGATCGACAAGAATTGTTTGTGTTGAGCTTGCCAATAATATGCAGCCAGTCACCGCTCCAAACGTGCATTTCATCTGGCACATTATTTTACTCCACAACATAGTTGAGTAGTAGCATTGGAAGAAGACATGGTCATGATCCTCTCTAAACATGCCACATTAAAAACTCGTATTAGTCTAAATCAAACTCCAGTCAAGGAGCCTGTCTAGAGTATTCGTTCTCTTCCAACATGCAAGCAACACAATGATTGCATAGCGTGAAAGAAGGTGATTACACCATACAATTTTGCTCCATTCAACTATCGACAAGGGAGTTCGAAGAGCAGTAGTAGCATTTTGACAAAAAATGAGGGATTTGGCTTCTAAATCCATGTGTCCTCCCCGTGTTTGAGCTGAATTACATTGCAAGCTTGATTGAAAAAGACCACTTGATTATTCCAGCCTCTTTCATATGATAGCCTCCAAGTTCTGCCAGTAAGAACATTTGAGACCCTAACATCATCATTTAATGTCAATTTCCTTTTTAGTTCAGGATGGTTAATACTAAGAATACCCCAAGGATGCCACAGATCATACCAAAAGGAAGTGTTTTCCCCATGCCCCAGTTCTTTTCAAATACAGTGTGTGAGAGGTTCAACGAACAAATTCTTAAATAAATCAAAAGTCATCTGTTGAACCTGCTTATAGTCCTATACCATTACATCTTCTTCACTCTGAAGCCTTAAAATCTTATTCCTAGCATTGACTTTCACTGTTCTGTGAAAGAACTTCGTATTCTTATTACTCTCTTTTATCCACTTAACTCTTGATTTTTCGTTAAAGAAAGACTCTTCAAAAGCTAAAAGATTTGTGTAGATTTCCCTAGCACTCTTCACCTTATCCTGCAATTGGGAGTTTAAAGGGTCTAGGATAGACTGGTCTTGGGCTTCCTCTAATTTGTTTATAGCAATATCAACTATGTCGTGATATTTCCATATTCTTCATTGTTCAGTTTCCTCAGTGGATCTTTCAGCGTTTTTAGTTTTCTAGCTAATCTTACCAGTGGGTTTCCTTTTTCATATCCTCCCCAGCTGTCCATTAGTATACTCTAGAATTTTGGATGTTTAAGCCACCCCTTTATAAACTTAAAGGGCTTATGACCGAACTTGAGACTATTTTGGATAGTTAGAATCTCAGGTGAGTGATCAGAGGATATGGAAGCTTCATAGTCTAGTTGGAAGTGTGGGTTCTGGGTTTTCCAAAGGTCATTACAAAACATATGGTCAATCTTTCTGTACACTCTTCAGTCACCATCCTTATAGTTTGATCAAGTGTATTCAGACCTTTTAGATGGAATGCTAATCATATCAACATCATTAATTCACTCAGTGAACTCTTTAACAACGTTTCTGTCTATCTTCTTTCTACATGCCTTCCTATTGCAGTCTAAGACAATATTAAGTCTCCTATAATGAGCCAAGGTTTATTGTCATACAACTGGAATTAATATCTTAAATCTTTCCATAAGTCCTTTCTATTACTTCTCTAATTGTATCCATAGACAACTGTGGGGATATACTCCTCATCCTTAGTGTCTATTGGTTTGATTCTACAAGTGATGGATTATTCATTGCTATATAGTTGACCATCAAATAGGAGAAGCTACAATACTATTACCGACTTTCCTGAACTTGTCTTTCCTGCTTTCAAGGGTGAGGTTGGACTTGCTCTTCGAGATAACTAACACCCAGTCATTAGGTTGTTCTTTGCTTCTTCGATGTGGCTGGTGTGTAGGGTGGCATCATCACCCTCACTTTCCCATCTCCATCAGTGTCATTGACCTTTCCTTTGCCCTTGTCCTTCATGCGCTCTTGATCTAGGACATTCCCAACAATTTTATTTTCATGTCCATTCAACATATTGAAATGACCTTTTTTGTCTTAGAGACGTTGAAGGCTTTTTCTTCTCCATCATCAAATACTTGGGTCCCTTAGTATCATATACCTTAACGGGTGGAGGCCTAGTGTCACAATTGTGTCCAAAGGTCTTACACTAAACACAAAAAACAGGCATTCGCTCATATATAACCTCTTGAGTACATAGATTTCCATCTTCATCTGTGTAACTGATGCATTTGGAAGGAACCTCGTCAGCTTTAGTCTTGACACAAATTCTTGCGAAAGCCAACCGCGATTGTGTTGTCGTCAGCAAGACCATAAATAAGGGCTTCCTAATTAGAGTTCTAAAGCCACCAAGAACATGAGCGTTGAAATAGTGTGGTATGGGTTTGGGAAATTGCACCCAAACAAGAACCACATTTAATTTCAGTCTCTGGATAGGCTTACTCAGGTCCCAAGGCCATAAAATAGGACTTTATCCCCGAATTGCATAGGAGATAGTTCCAAGATTTATTGTTTTGCCTCTTTAGACTAGAATCTGAAGAAGAATAAGTCCTCGATTCTTTGTACTTCCAAAAGCCTTTTTGTATTTCATCTTTGTTCAGCAAAGTTTTTTATATTGAAATAAGAGGCATTGTTTCCCATAACCTGTCCTACTATGGATGACTTTCATTTTAGCTTGTCATTGGGGCTGGAAACGAGCCGAAGCAAACCGAATAGTGAGTTTTCAAGTTTGGATTCATTTAGGTAAATGAATAGTAAAAATTTGTTCAAGCTTGGCACAAAAATGTTATAACTCTTTAAACGAGTCAAACAATTCGCAAACAGTTTGGGTCGTTTAGTAAATGAATCCAATTATGTGTTCGAACTTGGCTCATTTAATTAAGATTAACGAACGAACTCCAAGCGAATACAAACCAAACTTGAACTATTTGCGAACAGTTTGTTCGTTTAACACCCCTACTCGTCATCAGCTACTTCTGCTGGACTAATAAGGAAAGATTTCTTGCCTTTGTCAATAATTCAATATCAATTCGGCTAAGGACCAAAGTAGATGAAGCTTCTAAGGTAAAATCAGGCTTTAATAGAGATGTCCATGTCAATTTAGTGTTCGTGCATGTCTCTGATTTAGGCCTAATCACAAGAATCGAGCAATTTGAAATGAAATTTGTGAATTTAAAATACTCCAACCGCTTAACACAACGGCCAGAGCAGCCTTAGTGGCCGGGAGTGATAGCCGAGGGTTTGATCAGTTGATCTGAAGCGAAATGAGGGAGTTTTAGGTGTTGGATGGACAGACATGTTACCGTTGTTGGTGAAGAAAGAGGAAAAAAACTAGACGTTACAGTGGAGAGATGAGAAGAAAGTAGGAGAGAGAAGATTTGTCTGATGGTTGATTTTGTCTGAAAGGAATAGAGGTGAGAAATTTTAGAGAGAGAAAGGTTTGCCAAGACCAACTCAAAATGTGCGCTCCAATGATACTCACCAGGAATGTTATTCACAGAATCCCATCGAATAAGTTCCATACCCTAACCCAGACAGTTATTTTACTTAGCAATCTTGTCAAACAAACATTCAGGCTTTATTTTCCTTTTCTTTTGACCAAGTTATATTTCTTCAAACATCCAACCTTTCACAAATATTCCAATCACCTCTTATTCCATATGGGGGGTAAACATTCCCCAGGGTACTTTCTACATCTTAAATAACCAAAAACATGATTAAAAAGAAGTACGAAAATTGCATAAAATGACTTTTGTTAAAAACAGAGGTTATGTCAGAACATTGCTCCAATCGTGGCACCCATAGTAGCGTTATATTTTCTCCCCCTCCCCTTTTCCCGTCTTTTCGTGGGTACAAGAGTTCTTTATTTTCCCTTGTTCCTTTATTTCTTCTTTTTTACAAGACCAGCTACATGTTAAGTGGTTACGCAGCCTTACATCACACTTCTAGACGAGGTGGTTTCCTCAGGGTAATTCTATTGTGCCATTAGTGTTTAGGTTAGCTTCAGAAGCAATGGATCATGCAAGATTCTACCAATTCATAAATCCAAGTTAGGTTGGGTACATCCGACCCCCTATCACCCCGTCATAGACAGGAGCCTCTAAGACGATGGGGGTAACGTTGTTGTTGTTGTGTATTAGTGTGGTTACTTAAGTGAGGCTTGAATATAAGCTTTTGCTACAGGACCTGCGTTCGTGTTTTTGAGATGGAAAATGGTTGCGTTCATGTTTTTGAGTTGGAAAAATGGAAAACTTTACAATGCCGCATGTGGCTGTTACGGCATTGTAAAGTTTTCCATTTTTCCAACTCAAAAAATGAACGCAACCATTTTCCATCTCAAAAACACGAACGCAGGTCCTGTAGCAAAAGCTTATATTCAAGCCTCACTTAAGTAACCACAATAATACACAACAACAACAACATTACCCCCATCGTCTTAGAGGCTTCCGTCTATGACGGGGTAAGAGGGGGTCGGATGTACGCAACCTAACGTATGTGTTGGAAACACACAGATGTTGTTTCCGGATGACCCATAATGAAAATTATGTCAAGTTGAGTTGATCGAATGCTACTTCACGATATAAGAAGCGCAACTAGTTTAAAGAGTCATTTTGTTTTATTCCATCCTATTTCAAAGTCAAAGAAGAGTCTGTCTTTGACTCAATTAGAAATGGAAACTAAGTCAACACACTAATATATTGAAAAAATTCATTTTCTTGTCACTCAACCCTCGATGTTCTGCAGAGAAAGAAGACAATTATTTTCCTAGCGATTTGACAACAGAACATTACCTCCAGCATGACCCATTCGGCGACCAGGGGGAGCAGTAAGCCCAGCTATAAAAGCAACAACAGGCTTCTCAGTTCCGCTTTCCTGTTTCATGGAAAACACCAAATGCATTACAAATCAAAGCATGGTTGGTAACTAAAACTCCTCATGATCCCTGCAAGACAATGAGCAGATTCATATCTAAGAACTTTCTGCTTTAACGATCTTTTTGGATATATTGAACAAAAATTATGAAACATCCGACCATAAATCATCTGGTTTTTCATTTCCACGTAAATTTAAGCTACAGAAATTCATCAGTTTTAGATGCTTAAACCACTACATGCAATAAGAATAAACAGTTTCCATGAAATGTTGAATCTCTAACCATTGAATCTTCAAATATCCATAAGTGATCTCTATTAGCAGTGCCTCATTAACATACTTCAAAGCCTTGGTTGATTATCTTCATTTATTGCTTAGTCATTATAAATGAAAATTCATCAATCTGGAAAAGACGATAGGGTGGAGATGAAAAATATAACATAATGATGTAGTCAAACAAAGGAGCATGCAACAAAATGTTATAATTAATCCTTCAATTCCAACAAATCCCTAAAAATGAGTCTCCATAGGAAATAGACTATATATAGAGAGAGAAAACTGCAAGGAGAATAGAATCACTTGTAGAGGACATGATATAGGAAACCCGTTACTGCCGAAAAAATCCCCAAGAAGACATTGAACCTTCAGGCACTGTACCGTATAGAAACAAGAACACAGCATTTTCGTCCTCCAAAAATAACAGCCTAAACGCTAACCAAATAACCATAACTTAATATGTTGCCCAATACTCTATTAAATAATTACCTTAATCAAGGCTGCAGCATCCTCTTCAGCTGTGCCACCTATTTCTCCAATAAGAACAATGCCTGAACCACAAAGTTCCATTCAGCAACTGGATAAACATCATATCAAAAATGTTCAAAAATATATTTGTTGATCAAATATTATCAAGGACAAATAGGTGAAAATAGACTTATGTAAAGCGGAGACTATAAAGGGAATAAGCCCACCAGAAAAATAAAGAAACAGCATTGAAAGGAAAAACGAACTCAATCATCACTAACAATATGCACAAATATACACCACCCCACCACCACCCAATGGAGAATACGGCTTAAACTTTGTTGTTTTGTTCGTGGAAGCCAAGAAGTAGCTAGAGAAAAAAAATATCAAAGTAGACTAAAACTCCTTGAGAATGAAAGTTAAATTTTCATTTTCCACGTAAGAAAAGACCGTATGATGCCAAACCAAACCCTAGTTTAAATCGGTAACAATGTCAAGTCCATAAATCTGCTAATTGAATAGCATGATGAACTTCAAATCAATATCCTTGCGTATGTATAACCATATTTCAGTCAACTAATCTATCTTTACATATTCAATTCTCTTAGGTTACCAAGAGTTTTGCATAACTGAATTATTATAAAATCAACAAAATGATCACCAGGCCAATCGTTTCAGGTTGCATTACCAAACTTAACTTCTAGTGACACCAAGTGCTTAAAAGAGAAAGAACAAAATCCATTAACATAGAATGACCTCCAAGGATCTTGAAATGGACCAAATAAGCTGGAAATAGCAGTAATCGGGGATTAATTAACATAGCAGTTGCCATCAACATAGGTCTAGGTAGTACGGCAGAGACCAGTAAGTTTCTCATGCATGGCATGGGCTAACAGTGAGTTGTTTAATAGCCTGCAAAACTTCAGCCCTATAAAAAGATCAGTTAAAATTCTTATAAGGGTTGACCTTCAGTTTGGGGATCAGAGATAAATTTCTGTATGCAATCAACAAAGTTGGTGCCATTGAAAGGGTCTCCACCAATACCAACGCATGTAGATTGACCAAGGCCAACTGCGGTTGTTTGAAACACCTAACAGATAAAAGAAAAGGTTGTCTCACAAACTAGATACATCTTATCGATATTAAAACAGTTACATGCTTAAAGACATATTTAATCTACATGGCATGTGATCTAGATCCATCATCCATGTTATATCAATAACGTACCAGCAACAAAAGCAAAAATCAAGTTTGACTAAGCATTCACAAAAGAATGGTTGAAAGGTGGCATGCACATAGTCACATATATTAGAAAGAAGAACAGGAAATCGGTTTATCAAAAGAACATAAATACATGAATGCATTGAACCATAGAGCAGATAATCACCAACTTTCCCTTGAGATATATCTCTTGAAATACTTAACATGGATAAAAGACCACTACCAGCCAGATCTAATAATATCAAGATAAAGATTTACAATGTAAATCCAGGCAAATCACAACTGCTACAGAGACCACACTCTGTAGAACCCCTATCTACCTACCCTCTCCAAACTAGTCCACTCTAACCGGATAAGCTGAAGATATTTTATTGGTTCACTGTTTTAAAACAAGTAAACAGATACGCGAGGTTTCAAGGAGGTCAAAAAATAGTAAAACTCTTGGAAGAGCTCAAAGAAATCTATAGTAGCTTAACACTAGATTTTCAAACGCCTCCCCTGTAAATGAATGAGGTTCACCCATGTCACCAGATATATTTAGCTTCTTCCGTAGCTGTCATTTGTTTTTTGGGACCTTCCTCCACCCCTTAGTTTGGCCAGTAGACTCATGAGCTGTCTTCCCTGCCTACATCCTTACTAAACTTTGAATTAGTCTTATTTGGAGGTTTCAAAATGACTATGTTTCTTCCTTTTTTGAGAAGGAGGCCCTTTTTTATCTCCCCACTTTGCTTCCTATATAGTTATTCAACCTTACCAACCTGTCTAGTAGTTGAAAATGAGGGTATTTTGTCTAAATTTGGAAGTACCGCCATTGGCACATCCTCTGGTTCATCATCACTAAGTCTTTCCTCATTTCCAGAGCCAATTTCTGGGGTAGAATAATCTGAGTGGTGGGACCTGTCATCCTCCAAGCATTGATCTCGAGTGTAGAGCCTTCCTACTTGAGTTCAAGTATGTCACCATTTTTATCTTCCAGAAGTGTAAGAGTGCTGAACTTGTTAGGTGTGGATTTGATAACCTTAAGATTCTTTTGCCCAACTCTTTCCTGAGAGGAGGACTTATCCATAACTGTTTCTTTTCTTTCTTAGCTTTTGATAGGTGATCACTACCTTTGGAGAGTTCAACGCAGGATCATCCCAGTTTTCCTCTGTGTGAAATGTCTTCAGTATCCAAGTTTCCATCTTTTTGCAATTGGTCTACCTGTAAATCATTTGGCACTTCTTTGTCCTTATCTTGTGTGGGCTTCTTTTGCAAAGTTTGGCTTTTCCCTCCATGGGCATCAGGAAGGTTTCCTCGTAACTTGGCTTCATCATTTTGCCAACTTGTTCTGGGATTGTTGCCTGCTCTTCCCAGGCTGCTTATTGGAAAAGTTTTGTGGCAAATCTTTTTGGTTGTTCCTCTGAGGTTTCCAATTTCCCTTCCATGCTCCAGATTTTTGGGAAGAGTTTTTTTGTTTTTCCTGTGAAGAGTGTTTAAATGTTTTGCATTTTCCATATTGGATAGACATCCATTCATACTCAACTTTTTGGTTTATCTCATACCCATGTTCATCAGTGAAGGTTACCGAGTTTGGGAGTTTGTCCCCGGCAATAATTTCACACATATTCTGGCAAAAGCCACCTTAGACTGAACAGTTGTGGCTCGATCATGAACATTGGCTTTCCTATTAAGTTTTCAATTCTATCCAATGTGTTATTGTTGATATACTGGATGTGTAGAGAAGGCATATAAAACCAGACAAGGATCACATATAGTTTTAACCTTCGTATGGCTCTCTCAGGAACCCATAGGTAGAGGAATAGCACCCTGTTGCCAAAAGACAAAAGAGATTTATCAAGAATCTCTTGCTTGGCTTCTTCAGACTAAAATCTGAAGACGAAAAGGTCGTCATGATATCTTTATGTCCCTAATAAACCTTTGCTGCTCCATCCATCTTCAGCAAATTTTTGAACATTAAAGAATAAAGCGCTGTTATTCATCCCTTGACACCCATAATTGTAGAGTCCCATTTTTAATTATTTCCCACCGCATCCGTTGGCAGGACAATGAATGTTTTAACTCCATTGATGACATAGCATCTGAAGGAGTTAAGAGTAAATGTGTCTTCTAGGATGAAGTTTTGTTTTAGAAGGCTTGCCCAAGCTGATTTTGCTCTGACGAAGCTTTGTATGTTAATAAACACAGCTAGATCTTGGAAATCTAGCCATGTTCAAGCAAATTCGCCGATCGGTTGATCTCCGACCATTTATCGCGGTGGTCGGAGCAGCCAAAGTGGCCGAGGATTACAAGGTTGCGATTCAGTAGTGATCGTATGTAGAAGACGAAGTTTTGAGGTGGAAATGTGAGAGAGAAGTTACCTTTAACGGTGGAAGAGGAGAGAGAAAGCTACCTTTAACAGTGGAAGAGGGGAGAGAAAGCTATCGTTAGGTCAGTTGAAGGCGGAGGAGGAGAGAGAAAAAGAGATGTTATATGGGTTTCTTACCGTCGGAAGTTAGGATGTTTAGAGAGGAGCAAAAAAAAAATTAAGAGAGAGAAGAGAAAATCAAAAATATTAATTATTATTATTATTATTATATTTTACATAATAATAATAATATAATTATTATTTTTATTATTATTATTGACCACAAAATGACATACATAACGACAGAATATAGAGTGAAATAAACTAACAACGCAATAAAGCTGCCTCTATCAGTAAAATTAAATACAGAATAATGATAGGTGCCCTTTTCACAGCATCCCATCAAAGGAAAGAGAAACTCACCGCTTCATATGTCAAGGTGCCAGATCGGGAGACTATTCCAATACGGCCTGGTTTATGAATGTATCCTGGCATAATGCCAATTTTGCATTCTCCTGGTTTTATTATACCAGGACAATTTGGGCCAATCAGCTGTGTCTTTGACTGTTTCTTAAGAGCAGCCTTTACTTTAACCTGCAGTCAACCAACATGAGGCTTAAAACTTCCATAACGAATGCCTACACGACACCTTTAACAGCTTGCTTAAATCAAACGCAAGCACACAACATTCGTAACATTCTCGTACTAGCTAATGACTCTAGTATCTACCCTCTCCCAGGTAAAGTGGGGGAAAAGAACAAAGAAGGTAAGAAATAAAACAAATGGTAGTGACAATAGGTATCTTTTGCGAATTGCATCTTCAATCATATGAATTTCCATCTTTTCTTAAATCATATGTCAGCCGTAAAAATCGAAAACAATAAGAATCAAAGAATAGCCTAGAATTTCCCCTTTATCAGCATACAGAAGTAACCCTCACTTTTCTACATTCAAAGAAGAAACTCCTTTTTCAGAAAAAGAACTCAGCACCAGTACAAGCAAAGCTACTGTTGAATGGGAATACAAGGTGAAGAACTGAAGAACATAGAGAGGAAAACAGATAGATCAAAGCATTATAACCAGAAAAGGTATGAAGCAGAAGCACCCATTTCAAGAAATAATGAAGAAAGGTGACCAGATCAATAAAAGAGGGATGATAAGCACTACAATTTTTTATACCACCAATAATATCAAGGACATTCCTACCATGCATCGAAAAACACTGCACACCAAAGGTAGACAACAGTAACGAACAATTCATACATAAATCATCAATCCCCAGTTTTAATTAAAGACAACAATGGTGAATGCCACTCAGATGTTTTGACAGTTACAGACAATAAAACTGAATGCAGCCCAAATGTTTATTTTTTAATTTTATTTTTTTATAGAGTAAATAGAAGGTAAACAGACAGGAAAGTGTGATGCTTGAAATAATTAAATTCTCTACGAGATCTGGTTGTTAAGGGGGGATCAACTCATACAATACACTCAGGAAGATGAAACAATTTTGCCTATACTGGGAAAAACTTCACCCACGTTTCCATATAAACACAAAATTCAGTATAAAAAAATAATTCCAGCCAGGCGGAACATCCAGATGTATGGAGAATTACACCAGCTATATATCGAACGTGTGAAAAAGGCTGGAACTACATTAATGAGTGTCTTTTTTTTTTTTTGTGATTTGCATTAGTGAGTGTCAATCTACTGCTAATCACACAACTCTGATTTGTCAGTTTCGGATTATAAATGGCTATACCGGAAGAGATACATAGCCTGATGGGTATCTTGACGATTTAAAGAAAGAAAATACAGGAAAGACAAGCATAGCCACATGCACAGCCAGCTCAAGCATGTCTTCTCCTGATCACGGAGTCTAAAAGTGAAATTTTGAGAGCCTTTCTCAAAAACCTGGTATTGCAACTCTCTCGAAGTGATTCTTTCATGCTTCCACATACAGAATTGTGTACGCTGTTTGCGTTATTTGGAAGTACTATGTATACATCTCCGCCCTCTACTCTAGATCAACTCGAGTGTCATCCTAACAAGCTTAAGATTCAAACCGAGTTCATTATTTAAAGAAGAAACATATGGAGTTCCTAGCAACGAGAGAGGTAGGGAAAAAGCTTAGTAGAGTGAGAACTTGCAACATAAGAAATGAAAACATAACAACAGCCAAATTTCAAATGAAACTAGATGTGCATTCAGAATGAAGTCTGATTAGAAAAAGAACAAAAAAACGTCAGATAGAATAATAGAAAATCATACATTTTTCTTTAAACTTAGGTGTTATATAATAATTGGGGTATAGAAAAGAAATCATTACTATGTGAGACAAAGCCTCATCAAACAAGATACAACTGCACAGAACAAAGTTGCTCCTAAAGAATGCCCAAATCGTTTCCCCTTTACAAAAAATGTTCAAGCCCAAATAATAACTCTTAGCAATATTTCAATTGGTTTCTTTCTCCTACCACCCTTCACATGCTAATAAAGTGTCCAATTGTTATCCATATTTTCCAATGATCTTTCTTTTTGCCTCTTCCTCACATGAACAATCTAAAGAAAACAGGATGCTCTCTCTCTCTCCTCTTTTTTTTCAGTAACATGTCCCATTTGGTAACAGAACCAGAGGTGGGAGCATCATTCCTCTATAAATTCGTAGAACCAACAAAATTGAAAAGGTTGCTAGCCGAGAAGATGTGGTACGTACCATGTCATGTTGAGGAATTCCTTCTGTGATGCACACAACTAAATCTAACTCCGCCTCCATAGCCTCCAAAATAGCAGCTGCAGCAAAGGGTGGAGGAACATAAATAACTGACGCATTAGCCTTAGTTTCAGCCTTTGCTTCTGCAACACTGTTGAAAACTGGTAGGCCCAAATGCTCTGTCCCACCCTTTTTTGGTGTAACCCCACCAACCTATTTTATGAAAAACTAAAATGAGAAACATGGAGCAAGAAATGTACTATTAGAACAATATCTTCTTCTTCCTTTTTTTTTTTTTTTTTTTGTAATTCTAACAATATCTTCAATCCATACAAAAGCTCACAGTTCGGAATCGGCAATTATACAATCTGTACTGGTGTTGCAAAAGGCCATAAATGCAAAGGAATCTATTTCATCTGTGTAAGGATGGCAACGGGCGGTATCGCCAAACCTGTATGACTGGATTTTTTCGCCCCTAAGGGTGCCTGGGGATATCTGTACCCGCCTCGCTCAAAATTCACCATATGCTTAAAAAAAATTACTACCATTAAAATTTAAAAACGCTTCAGGCCTTAAACAACAACAAAAATCTTAGTCAATGGCCACTGAAACATAGAACAAATACACAATATTCACTTAAATATATAAAAAAAGTACAAATCATGAACAACAAAACATCTCTATTGTGGATTCCGTCCTGGCTTCACTGATCACCCAACTACAGCGGCAAGAATGTGAGAAGAAGGACGAGAGGGAAAGCCGAAAAAGGGAAGAACCGAAAAGGGGGAAAGCACCAACTACAGCAGTAAGAATGTGAGAAGAAGAACGAAAGGGAAAGCCGGAAAAGGGACGAACCGAAAAGGGGGAAAGCGGAGGGGAAGTAATTAGGTCTGGATAGTCTGGACTAGCTGAGAGAAAGGGAATTTCATCATCATCATCATTCGAGCCCAGTATATCCCAACGACACTAAAAGCTATCGTTAGGGTCTGGGTAGTCTGGACTAGCTGAGAGAAAGGGAATTTCATCATCATCATCATCAGGTTTCTATGCTATATCCGTATCCTACCCGACCCGCTGCGAGTTTTATAATTTGCTACCCATATCCGGCTCTTACCCAAATCCAACCCTCTCCGAACTGTTCATAACGGGTAGGGAACCCACCGAGTTGGGTAAAATTGTCATCCTTACATCTGTGTTACTCTTCCCTTCCCCTTATTTTCTGACACAGGTATAAAGCCTTAGCAAATGGCCATCCATGGATTAAACCTCTTGAGTTTCTAGCTCCTTGTTCCAAAACCAAATATGCGGAGATAAAACTTCTGCCAGAGTATTAATCCCATGCTTAATTACTAAAAAATGAATTGAAATATCATCTGAGCATTTGGAGCTACATTGATTCTAGCATAACCAATGCTGGAAAATACGGAACTTTTTACGGAAAATCCACCCGCTCCCATTCAGTAAAGCTGCTCCAATCTTAACGACAGATCAAAGCAGGAAACTACTAAGTCTTCAAAAATAAAAGCTAAATATATCATCAGCAAGAAGATTATACAGATTCCATTTCCATAGCTTTAGCCGATTATTCGTTTTCACTTGTACTTTCCAATTCCAAATCAATAACAAACAATTGATCGGAACTTGCCAAACATGAGAAAGAGACAATCACTAACGGATCCAACCCAAAAAGAGAGCAAAAAGACAATGGATACACAAAATTCTGAACGCCAACTGCAAATTACCATTTTAGTGCCATATTCTATAGCTTGTTCCGTATGAAAGGTTCCGTTTTTTCCAGTGATCCCCTGGCATATGACGCGGGTGTTCTTGTCAACGAACACAGCTGGCGGTGGCGGCGGCGTTCCGAAGTGACGGACCTGTTGGTGACCAATATTAGGGCTTTCTAGCAGCTTAGATGTCAAGTTTGCGATCAGTTTAGAGGCTTGACGCGCCATCCCTATGCGTCCTTAGTCAGAAGCTCTGCTTAAATTCTTCTCTTTGGTTTTCTTCGACCTGCCGAAGGAGAGAAAGTCGTCCCCTGCCCGTCTTCAAGGTTTTAGCAAGTTTTGTTTGGGTCAATTACATCCACCTCCCCTATGTTTTTGAAATTACAATTACCTCTTTATTTTTGCTGAAATACTATTTTCACCTTTTTTTTGGTCGAAAACGGGAACTTGTATTAAAACAAAGCCCAAAGGCGAAGTCCAAATTTACAGCATGTTAGCCATATAACAGTCCACTAAGTGAGGCCCAAGACCCGTCCTAGCTATCGTAACTAGCCCCTAATCTTTTCCTACAAAGAAAGAGCATTCCCAATGGCTTCCATTAATGTCATGGGTAGTGGGCACATGGAAGGACAGCAGTTGGGGCAGCTTCGAGAAGTCTTCAGTAGGAGAGAAATCCCTGCAATCCCTCTTCCCGAAGAGAAGCTCCAGCCCGTTCCAGATCCCCCCCATGGCTTCCTTCACACTTCGGTTATAGGAGCTGGTCATTCATCCCTGTCTTCGTAGTGATGCTGGCAATTTGAGTTGCCTCTTCCCGGATACGTGTAGCTATCCTCCCCGATGGCCACCAGGATCCTTTTTCGCCATGGATTCGTTGGTTTCTGCCCATCCAGGCATGTCTAACTCCGGATCTAAACAGATAAGTCCTCTGTTGATAGTGGTTTTTTATTTCCCCTCTTTTCCTCTGTAGATTCTCATCAATCCATGTCCTTAGGTTTGCAGTAACGAAGAAATCATTCCATTTCTGTCGGTGGATAACCATTCTCCAAGCTCTGGCCACCCAAGGGCAGTCCCTGACTGCATGCAGCACTGTTTCCGTCGCAGTATCACAGATGCTACATTTGGGGTCATCAGCAATGCCACGCCGATGTAAGTTTTAATATGTCAGCACTTTTCCTAGCCTCATTTGCCATAGTAGCATGTTGGCACTTTGGGGTCCTTTTATTTTCCATATGCGGGTCCATTCGTTAGCCTCATCCTTGTTATGTTCATCTATTTGTGCTGCATATGCGTAGGCCACCTGATAATTTGCATGTTTAATTTGAATGTCGTTTGCGTTTGCCGCGCTTTCTCTGTCCAGCTCCTTGGCTTCCTGTTCCCGTGTTATGCATTTTCTAAGGAGGTCAGCTGCATACCGAATAGATCGCCAGACATAGGAACTATTAGGCTTCAGTGGTGTCTCTGACATGGGGTTCCCATATTTTGCCCAGAGTGTTCTAGCCCATAGTGCATCTCTGTTTTTTATCATCCTCCACCCCAGTTTAACTAGTAATGCTTTGTTCATGAGACTTAGCTTCATAAGACCAAGCCCACCATGCTCTTTTGGTCTACATATTTGGTCCCAGGCCACTGCATGCATGGTTCTCCGGTCTTCTATGTCTCCCCATATAAATTGTCTATTGAGCCTCTCAATTTCCTTAATGGTTGATGCTGGGATTCTTGAGGTCTGCATATAGTATATTGGGATAGCCTGAGTCACCGATTGGACCAGGATTACCCTTGCCATTCTAGACATCGTCCTCATCTTCCAGGCACTGAGTTTGCCTCTCACTTTCTCAATTAGCATTTGGAAAGTTGATGCATTAACTTTCTCCTGAATGATTGGCACCCCCAGATACTTACCAAACTGATTTCCATGGGGTATATTGAATTGTGCGCTTAGCTTGCCCCTCACCTCCAGGGGGTATTAGGGGAGAAGAAGACCTTTGATTTAGATATGTTTACTTTTTGCCCAGACCAATCGCAGTAGGTCTTCAGTGTCTCTTGCATGACCCTAGTTTGCTGCTCTGTTGCTTCCCCTAACAAAATGAGATCGTCTGCAAACATTAGGTGGGAAAGGATAGGCCCTTGTCTTGTGAGCTTAACAGCCTTCCACTGTCCGCTATCAACCTTTTCCTTAATTTGTTGTCCCAAGACCTCCATACATAGAACAAACAAGTAGGGGGCCAGAGGGTCCCCTTGTCTCAATCCTCTAGTAGGTGTGAACTCTTCCAATTTTTCCCCATTCCACAATATACTTAAGGATGCAGATCCCAAGCAGTATATGATTAGCTCAGTTAGCCCTTCGTTGAACCCAACAGCCTTTAGGACTTTGCTCAAGAATTTCCATTCAATCCTGTCATAAGCCTTTTCAAAGTCGATCTTAGCCGCCAGATACCCCTTTACCCCTTTCTTCTGCTTCATTGAGTGGATCAGCTCTTGGGTGATAACAACGTTGTCAGCCCCCTGCCTTTTAGGGATGAAACTGCATTGGTTTTCCATAACAAGCCTTGGTAGGACTTGTTTCAGTCTGTTAGTGAGGATTTTGCTAACAAACTTTATTAGGACGTTGCACAATGATATAGGCCTGAATTGGGCGATAGTCTCAGGCACTGATTGTTTAGGAATCAGGGCTATCAGAATCTGATTCAGTCTTGGATCAAAGGATTTCTCCTTGAAGGCCTCTTTGATGAACTTAGTGACCTCCGGCCCGACCGTATGCCAGTATTGCTGGTAGAAGGCGGCTGGGAGCCCATCAGGTCCTGGTGCTTTATATTTTCCAGTCTGGGCCACCACTTTCTCAATTTCCCTATCTGTGACATGGTGGTTGAGGCTCCAGATCTCCCCCTTAGAGAGAATGGGGAATTTAAGGGCATTCCTAGGCAGGTCCGTGACTCCTTCACTATCATACAAGTCCCTATAGAACTTTAAGGCCATATTTTTTAATTCACTTTCCTTGTCCGTCCATACCCCCGTGTGGTCTTGGAGTCTATTGATTCTGTTCCTTCTCCTCCTTGCAATGGCCGTTATGTGGAAATAGTGAGTGTTACGCTCCCCGTTCAATAACCACTGTAGTCTAGATTTCTGAAACCAGAAGACCTCTTCTTGTTTCAAGATTTCATTATATTCATCTGTGAGCTCTTTTTCGAGGCCCTGTAGGTATCTGGATGGGCGTATGTTTTTTGCAGTTTGTATCCCCTGAATTCGCGCAAGACATCGTTTTTTCCTATGGAATAGGTTCCCAAACACCTCCCTATTCCATGCTTGTGCCTTCTCGTTGAATGTCTGTATTATTTCAAGCATGGGCTTGCCATTTTCCCATGCTGTTTCCACAAACTCTTCAAAACCCTCGTGTTCCATCCATGCCATTTGGAACCTATAGGGTCTCCTTTGCGGTATAGGCACCACTTCTCTAAGTGATAGCAAGATAGGGTGGTGATCTGAATGGGTCCTTGGGAGGTGTTGGACATGAGCCTCGTCAAATTTCAAGTGCCATTCCTTGTTCACCCATACTCTGTCAAGCCTCTCCTGGATGTTTTCCCTCCCTTTCCTCAGGTTGCTCCACGTGTAGTTAGGGCCAGTAAACCCCATATCTAATAGCTCACAACCTGAAATCATTCTCCAAAGATCACTGTCATCCCTGGTGCTAACACCTCTACCCCCCTGTTTGTCCGCCTGCGTTAGGACTTCATTCATATCACCAAGTAAGCACCAAGGGACTTGTAAACACCTTCCGATCCTATGAAGATATGACCAGAGTTCATTCCGCTCGTTCTTCATAGGGGAAGCGTAAAAGAATGTGGCCACCCAATCCACCCTATTATTTTTCAGAATGGCCATGTTGAGATACTGTCTGTCAAAGTTAATCACTTCCATTTGGATCTGTGTTACATCCCAGAAGATCCAGATACCCCCAGCAAAACCATTGGCCTCAACCGCAGCTAGGTGAGTTAGATGGAATTTGTTGAGTATTTCATTGGCGTAGTTGCTTTGAACTCTGGTTTCTAACAAGCATACAATACCTGGTCGGTGTTGACGCATCAGTTCGGTCAAATTTCTCTTGAATTTAGAAGAGGCAGCTCCTCTGCAATTCCATACAAGTGTCCGCATAAATGACGATCTTATTGTTGTTGCAGGTCACCCTGCTCATCTATCATTGGCTCTGGGGCCTGGGCCTGAGTTTGTTGACTCCATCCTTGTCCGTTCAGCGGTTTCTCTACATCCATAGAGGTAGTGTAGTCTGTTTCTGACCCCCCGTGGCTATCGGGTGGTTTGTCTTTAATATCTGTTGCCACCATTGTATAAGTCCTCTCGTTTTGGGACGGTTTATCCGTCTGTACTGGTTGATGTAGTGTATTGCTCTGTTTAGTGTGTATTGTTTTGGGAGTTTGAATCTGTTTTGCTGGTTGTGGGAGACACGGCCATTCAAGGTCTTCTTGAAGGTGCAAAAGTGTGTCTGGGTTTTTTACCGGATCTGTTTCCGAGTTGTAGTTTGGGTTCTGGTTTTCCTGAGGATTTTTGTTTGGGCCAGAATGGGCTATTCTGGGTCTGGGTTTGGTTTTAAGTGGAAAGCCCTTTTTTGCTAATGGTCCGTTCGTGCCTACCTTATTCCTGGTTGTCAGGTTTAGGGTTTGCTGTATTCGGGCTTGTGAGGGCTTGTTGGAACCGGGCTTGTAGCTCTGTAACCTCTATTGGGCTGTCTTCGCTAGTTTCTGCTTGGTCCAGGATCTTGAACCTGGAACCTTGTCCTTCTCCAGTTCTGTTTTTTCCCTGGTTTTGCCTGTTTTGTTGCCCCCTGCGTTGCGTACTCGTGCTGGCACCCAGGTCAGGCTGAGTTGTCCCCTTTGCAGTACCCTCACTGCTTTGCTGCAGATAGGATGTACTCCCGCCCCCTTGCGTTCCTTGTCCTCTTGCCCCAGTCCCAGCCGCACCAAGCTTTCGTCGTCTAGTGTTAGCTGGGATCAGCCAGGGACCGTACGGCTTGTCAGGTGTGGGCACTGGTTTGGGCTCTCCCTCCGATTGTCTTGCCGGAATTCCCATCTCCGGTGACTCACCTCCGTTCTGTTCACATTCGTCTTCTTTATGGCCGTACTTTCCGCACTGGAAGCATATGGCAAATAAGCCTTCATACTCGATTTGCTGCATGTATCTGGTTGGTCCATTGATTCTCACCTGGGGGATCAATTTCTGTTGCAAGTCCAGTTCAACGCATATCCTGGCATATTTACCCCTGTTGTTCGTCAACGTATGTTCATCGACCCTTACTGCTTTGCCCACTACATCTCCAATCTCCATAAGGG
Source organism: Eustoma russellianum (assembly GCA_036186865.1). Classification (NCBI taxonomy): domain Eukaryota; kingdom Viridiplantae; phylum Streptophyta; class Magnoliopsida; order Gentianales; family Gentianaceae; genus Eustoma; species Eustoma russellianum. The sequence continues at coordinate 36,452,617 of AP025053.1, forward strand.
TCTCCTTGTCACAGTACTCCATAGGTAGGTTTGGTAGCCTTACCCAGACCAGAGTGTTGTTGATTCTGGCAGCGGTGGGGTTAAAGAGAGGTTTCCATTTGGAGATGGTGAGGTAATGCCCCATAATGACCCACGGACCCTTCTCCATAACATACATATAATCTTCTTCAGTGTAAAATCTCACCAGGAAATAGTTGTTCTCGAGGTCTGTAAGTTCAAAGTCGTATTGTGTTTTCCAGAGGTCTTGCAACCTCTCCGATAGGGCTCTGTAACTGATATTTTCCCCAGCAACTTCAGGATGAGTGCCCTTCGCCAAGGGTGCCACAGATCAATAAGTCTACTGCCCGTGAGTTCCAATTGTGGCCATGCTGAATCCAATTCCTCTTCAGCCACTTTCCTGCTACTGTGCATACTGTCTAATAGGTCCTTCTCCCAGTCATCAAGGTCCCCTCCACCAGTGAAGATTTCACCTTTGGGTTTCTTATTGCTTAGAGTGTCCGCAAATGATCTCCCTCCCCATGCGAACGAGGAGTTAACGATGTTAGGGGTCGTCGTTTCCTTTATGACTCCCATTGTGTCTCGCTTATTCTTCTTGGTGCTTCTTTGGAGCTGGTCCCTTTCTTCCAGAGAGATCTCCGTTGGAGTAGACGACATTGCAGTAAGCGAATTCAGAGAGAATTTTTACTAGAGAGAGAATCTAGAGAGAGAACCTAATTAATTATCGCCTAAGATTTTTTAATTCAAAAGATCTACGCAGAACACTATTTTCACCTTTGATCAATTCGCATTATAAACAAAAGAATCCACATATCAAATAAGAGAATTCATAAAATATTATATTAAAATAAGTATAAATCTGATATGAATTGAAAAAAATTTCTGAAACAAAGATGGTAGACCACACAGGACAACATTGAGTGCACTTCTGGATGACACTATCAATACCGTCCAAATTCTTTTTTTTAATTATTTTTTCTTTCTTCATCCTGTCTTTTCCATCACCACTACTTCCACCGCCACCTCCTCCTCCCCGTTTTGTTCCTCATCCTCCTCCCTCTTTCCCCTTTTCCCTCCCTTCCTCACCTCCTCCATAACTGTTAGTTTTTATGAAATCTCCGAGTCAAATTCCCTTCATCACCTCTTCTATAGCTGTTAATTTTTATGAAATCTCCGAGTCAAATTCCCTTCATCACCTCCACCATAGTTACCTTCCAGACCCACATCATCTATCGGCTAAAATACCTCCCACCTAACAGCGCGTTGTCTCCCTCCCATCACCCTACCCCACCCTCATCCAATCTTGTTACTCCGTACAATGTCGCAACTAACAGCCCTCCTACACATCCCTCTGTTGTTGACCATCATCATCTTCATATTCCCAAAGTTCATAATTCCACACAATTAGACAATTTCAAACATCATTCTACTAGGAAATTCACAAGTGAGGCCTGTTATTAGCATACACTCCATGGTGAGAAATCAACCCTCAATTATGCATCGCCTTGGATCTTGGTCTAATTTGGAAAAGAAATCAATATTTGTGTTTCCCCTGTAAGATTACTCTGCTGGAAATTTTTTTGAAAAGTTTGAAATGTATTGAAAGCTTTGTGACATTTTGTTGGGTTATTTACCGAAAAGTAGCATGAGGAATTAGGAGGGGAGACAGCTAGGGAGGCATGGGAGAAGGGGTTGGGGTCCTGGGTAAGTGGAAGAGGCCCTGAAGAGGTGGTGATGGAAAAATACGACATATGAAGAACAAGAAAAGTAGACGGAACTGGCAGTGTAATCTTGTGTGTTTTTATGATATTTTAAAAAAAATTCAATCCCTACTTTATTTGTAAATTTTTTTTATTAAAATTGTAATGTTTTATTAAATCTCCCATTAAAATAATATTGAGCAATGCAATAGAATGACACAATTCTTCTCCTCGTGCATTTTTAAAAGCCCGTATAATTTGATATTTTCTTTCTTTTTCTTTTCAGAGAAATTTGATATTTACAGTTTTGTTCAAAAAGTTGGACGGAAACTGCAAAAGGAAAAAAAATAAGGATGGGGGAGGAAACTCTTAGGGCAATTTAAAGGAGAAGTGGAGCCAATCATACCTGGTCCGCAACGGAAGCATCCCTATCAAATTTGTTTTCCAATTTTGTTTTGCATTTATTCTATGCTTGGCGATATGCACATTGATTATAGATTTCGTGGAAGATTTTAAAATTGAGAATGCACATCCAGAGTCATACAATTATAATCCCATTGTACACACGTAATTCAATGAATAGGACAGTTACATAACCTATAGGCGACCTTACCCAATTTTCCAAATTAATTACAAGTCATGCCTAAAAAGGCATGCTCCCATATTATTGAAGAAGAGCATAAAACTTGTGATTCTCCTGAATACAAATGAAACAAACATGCTTTAACGGTGCGTGCAAATTAGGTCATTCATCGTGTGGAAATTGTGGAAGGAATACAAATGTCAAATGGAGTGGGTACTTGAACCAACTGACTGACTCAGTGTCTTGGTTTCCTGTTCAGTTTGAGCTAATACAATCGATTTCTTTTCCTTCTGAATATAGCAAGAAGAGATGTGTCATATAAAGGTGAAAGCTCAAAGACATTTCTGTTATTAATGGATACTTTTAACATATCGTTTATATCATAAGTTTTCACTTTGTTTATTTTACTTGTCTACCGATTCATTTGAATTGAAGTGTTGAAGTTTTAAAAAACTACAAACATCTGAAAACGAATTATAGAAAAACGACGGAAAAGACCGATAACAATTATTAGCAACAGTGTATACACATGTGAACATACATAGAAGTTGAATTAGTAGAAAATACATAATCATAAACTAGTCCCAAATATAGTTATCTGAGAAGAGTTGTATCGCAACTAGGGAGATTCTCATAAGGCTATCCATTTGGTGATTGATCTTTTTCATAAGAGGCACAAGATGACCCACCTTGATTTGGCAATCATGTATAAATCTTGGACACTCAGTCAGACATGACTCTGCATAAGGATACTCATCATTATTCAAGGCAGATGAGGCCTCTGAAGACCTAATTAGCAACGATGCATAGTTCTTTTCACATAGAGCAAGAATTTGAGCAGTAACTTGGCTGGACGAAGATCTAAGTTTCTTCAATAGCGTTACAATGTTTGTTGCGTTTACCACGATTTTGTTAATGGAAATTGCGGCTAAAGCTCCTAAATCAGGCAATTCCGCTGGTGGGAGGATGTTCTGGTGGAAAAATTCTTCGCAGAACACGAAATCAGACAGGGAGCGAGATTGGTTTGTCATTTGATTACGGATCTTGTATACCAGTTTTTGAGTTTGATCATTGCCATAGGAGAGTTGGATGAAGAGAATCAGCAAGAGTAAGCTGTTGCGGAAAAAGAAATTTAAAAAGCAAGACATTTTAGTTACGTTGAACCATATTTGCATTTCATGAGGTCCCTTTTAGTACTCACTTTTCCTTCGTACGTTACACCTTATCAAAAGTAGCGATAGGTAATTCCTTTTAACTTGACGCACAGTTTTAGACGATATCAATATCATCCTTTCTGGAACATTAATAAGGGATATTTTCCTACCATTTTTAGGTAGAGTTTTGAAAGAAACTAATTTTTTGTTGATTCCGTTTTGTTCCTATTGGTACGCATTCTTTGGATATATTGTTCACAAATTTCACGGATTAATTTAGTATCAGTTTAGATACTATTTCTTACCTCCAAAAAAAAATCGATGTCTCTACTCGGTGTCTTTATTTCTTGGTCCAGCATTACATTCTACTATTGGTGTGCATTACACAAGAAACGAATATTTTCATATTATTTTTGACCATCTTAATCATCTATTCAAAATTTTGATTTTTTACGAAATTTATAGTGTTCTGAAAGAGGTTTCCTACGAAATTTGCATAAAACAACTTCAGGTCGTCAAATCTCTTAGTTCATCGTTCAAAACGGTAGGTTGAACACTCTAGGCGATAAATATAGCCTCAAATGGCCAGATTGACTTTAATTGACGCAGACATAGCTCAGATGTCCTTTCATTCTGAATATCTTTTTATATTCTGTGTCATTTTAGAATCTCCAAAACAAAAACAAAAAGAGTAGAGTCACTATTCTCCTTAGAGCCGAAAAAACGTCAAAAAGAAAGAAAAACATAATCTTGTATTACTGTTCCTATCATCAAATTATGCCTTTTTCCTGTATGTTTATCCTGAACTTTGGGTATTGTGCCAACCACCTTTGGGCTCTCTCCCCTTGGAAACTGGCATGTCTCTCTCTCTCATCTTCCATAGTTTCTCATCCTTCTTGGCAACTTATAATATCTCTGTTTCACTCGTCTGATACCGCGATTAATATCAATAAGCTTTCAAAGTTTATGTATCGTTCTACTTTCGATCTTTGGTATGATGGTACTGATTCAGACGTCTTAGATTTGTTTGCTTCTCACCAAGCTTCGCGCGAGCATTTCGTCACCTACAGTTATTTCGTGCTTGAGTTATGTTCAACGCCCTCATCAAACCTTTGCCATACACTCATTTTATTTATTTGCGGTCCAAGATTAGAGTATTACCAAGTGCTCCATATTGTGGGGGCATATTAGGAAATTAAATGTGTATATTACATGCATATGTAGGATGGTTTCATGTATTATGTAATTGTTTAGTTTATAAGACACAATAAAATAATCTAGAAGAATAACAGAGTCTTGTGATGTAAAACATCTTCTCTAATGTACAAGTATTACATTATTATGATCAATAGAAATAGATCCATTCAATGTAAATCGCTATATAAACAAAACGTACATGCAATATTCACCCGAGACAATCTGCATTTTTGTTTTAGATTATAAGGTGGATACCTCCTCTACTTGGTTGGGACATAAATGCTTATAACGGTTTATAGCTGTGGAGTGACATTTCCATTTCAAATGAAATCAATAACAAAGTCTTTTTTAACTTTGAAATATTAACTCACTAAATTGAATGTTCTTCTTATATTATTAAATATCAATTGATCAACACAGCTTTACACAATTTTTATTATGGTTCATTGGAAAACAAAATCTATGTGTTTCTAATACAAGAGCCTCTAAGAGAATAAGGTAATGTTATAAAATTAAATCAATTCAAAATAAAATCACGCTAAGATAACACATTCAACATATTAGGATAACTTATAAAATATCCTAACAATATTGTTAACGTCAATATCTTATTATGCTGTTCTACCACTGGTGTGTATTGATTGAAATTTGAACGTATCTCTTAATTTGATCATAAGGAAACTAACTCCTTTGGTTATTACCAAATTTGGTCAGCACAATTAATTGACAGTCAAGTTAATGACGTCAAAGTGATGTGTGAAAGGATAAGAAATAAGGAATATTTCCATATAAAACATATGTAGGTCGGTTAGCGAAACATAAAAGGTAAACACCACAGAGAATGAGGAGGATTAGGAATGATACAGCGTGGACTACGGATAAACGTGTATTCTGTCACTTGCCAAAATTACATAAGTTTTCCTAATTCTCCGGATTCTCAGACCAATCCTGTCCTCAAGCTTCCTCCATAAAAGCCCATGTTATTTCACATATTGACATAACAAATTTGAGAGAAAATAATCGGTCACATACAAGTGGCCAAAACCTTGTAAATAAAGCAAGGAAGCACTCACAAAACCAGAAGGGTCTATAACAAAGTTTGCTGGGTTTGTGTTTATACCAATAACAATGGCAGGTGGAGGTTTCGTCGCTCAAGGAGGGTGCCAGTTATGAAGGCAAAGTTACTCCCTTTGTAATCATAACATGTTTGGTTGCTGCCACCGGTGGTCTTATTTTCGGTTACGATATTGGCATTTCAGGTTCCCGCTCCTTCCTTCTTTATTTATACGTTATATGTATTTGATTTTCAAAACATACCACAAAATTTTATCACAGAACAAGTTTCGGTGTAAACGTACATGGATTTTGATTATTTCTCTGAATCATTCTCTTTTCGAAGAATTATATTCTGTAATTCTTGTTTTGATCAATGTATGGTATCCATGTTTTAGATCTGAAACTTTTATGCCTATTCACCAGGAATAAAACTAACTCTTCCAAATCCTACAACCAATACCCTTTTTCTTCTCACGAAAAACACTAATAACCGCCAATGAGTCCACGAAAGAGTGAAGACCCGCACATAGGGCATATAACCATTATTCGTGCATATTAAATTTGTCAAAATTTTCAATTTTTTTAATTAGTTCTTTAATTTTTCTTAGAAAAAATTATGCAGCTCAAAACACAAAAAGTCATAAGAAAAATATTGCAAAACTTTGGTATAAGATATTTCAAGGGACGAAATAGGTAGAAGGAAATTTAAAGTTGGATCCGTTGTAAACAGTTGAAACAAATCTTAACTGTGGTGTGATTGATCTGGGTTGCAGGAGGAGTGACGAGCATGGATGAATTTTTGCTCAAGTTCTTTCCAGATGTATATAGGCATGAGAAAGATGCAAGTGGACGGGAAAGTAATTACTGTAAATTCGACAGTCACCTGTTGACCCTCTTCACCTCCTCCCTTTACCTAGCAGCTTTGGTCGCTTCCTTCTTTGCTTCAGCCACGACGCGAGCCTTAGGAAGAAAAGTGTCTATGGTTGTGGGTGGCCTTGTCTTTCTTTCCGGTGCCATCATTAACGGTGCTGCCATGAACGTTGCAATGCTCATCATCGGCCGTCTCTTGCTCGGTGTGGGTATTGGATATGCTAATCAGGTACCCCTTTTAATTTGTTGTCTCCATAGCCTTGAGTTTTATGATTTGCCTTTTCTTTTGTCAAATGTTTGACATGTATTTTTATATTTATACATATGTTTTAGTTTTTTTTTTTGTAGGTTTTGTTTATTATTCTGTACTTTTGTCTTTATTTACATAAAGTCTTTTGAAGAAAATACATAATTATAAGCAAATCATACAAACAGCCCGAGATACATCGAATAGGACTAACATAAGAAATTTGTTGTTCCTTTTTTTATGGTGGTTTTCAGTCGGTACCAGTGTACCTGTCAGAAATGGCACCGCCAAAGCTAAGAGGCGCCCTGAATATAGGCTTCCAAATGGCCATCACAATTGGAATCTTCGTTGCTAATTTGGTGAACTATGGAACCTCAAAAATGCAACAAAATGGATGGAGAGTGTCCCTGGTTCTAGCTGCAGTCCCAGCAGTTATAATGACCGTAGGAGCCGTTTTCCTCCCAGACACTCCCAACTCCCTGATTGAAAGGGACCAAAAAGAAAAAGCTCTTGAAATGCTTCAGAAGATCAGGGGAACCAACAATGTAGAGGCTGAGTACAGTGATCTGATCGAAGCAAGCGAGGCGTCGAAGCAAGTCCAGCACCCTTGGAGAGATATGCTGGAGGCTAAACACAGGCCACATCTTGTTATTGTTACTCTCATCCCATTCTTCCAGCAGCTCACTGGAATCAATGTCATCATGTTTTACGCCCCCGTGCTTTTCAAGACTCTGGGTTTTGGAAATGATGCTTCCTTGATGAGTGCCGTCATCACTGGCTTGGTTAACGTGTTTGCTACCCTTGTCTCCGTCTTCTCTGTTGACAAGTTCGGTAGAAGGATGTTGTTCCTCGAGGGTGGTACTCAGATGCTTATTTGCCAGGTATCTATCTATATTTATTACAATCGATGTTAATTTAATCACCTATTTCATATCATATGTCATTCTTGGAGGCACCGGTATATACACAAATGTGACATTATATGAAACTTAATCATGGACCAAGGTAGGATGTAAGTTTAAGGATTCTAATTATGTTTCAAATTTCACAGAAGACAAATTTTTAAATAGTCATGAAGTTATGTTCCTTTTGGTAAATTGTAGGTTGCTGTTGGTTGTCTGATTTACAAAGCTTTTGGAATAAGTGGTGACGGAAGCTTCACAAAGACACAAGGTGATGTAGCCCTAATCCTGATCTGTGTATATGTGGCTGCATTTGCATGGTCATGGGGCCCACTGGGATGGTTAGTGCCCAGTGAAATATTCCCGTTGGAGATCCGATCAGCTGGACAATCTATAAACGTGTCGGTGAACATGTTGTTCACTTTTATCATCGGACAATTCTTCCTCAGCATGCTTTGCCAAATGAAGTTTGGTCTTTTCTTCTTCTTTGGAGGATGGGTGCTCGTCATGACCACCTTCATCTTCTTCTTCTTGCCCGAGACCAAAAACGTTCCGATCGAAGAAATGAATAGGGTCTGGAAGGCTCACTGGTTCTGGGGAAGATTATTCCAGATGATGCTGTTGGTCTTGGAAATCTTTCCAAGTCTGATGTATAAAAGGGAACGACAACTATTATTTTGCTGCAAAAGAGGAACTTGACCATGAAATAAGTAGTAGACATAACCTGGCATGTGTGTATAACATTTCATTTCATTGTTTTGAATCTTATATATGCTGTTAGCAACAAACTAATATGTACACACATGTTCAGGGAGTTCCATTTTCATGTACAGTATCTGCTTACTTCTTGTTGCATAAATTTTGAGCTAGTTCTCTGCAGTTATATGTAGTTCTTGTTTTGCAGCTACTCATATATATTCAGAAAATGCAACTTATTTTTGGGCTCTCTCATAACTTGCGTCTAGTATTTTATCATGTTACGTTTCATTATCTTTTCAAGTCCAAAAAATATCAACTATATGATAATTCTACAATTGCAATTGTTATGTAAGTAAAATCGAATTTCAATTCCTGTTTACTGCCGTGTTGTTATACATTAGTGAAACAACGGAAATACTTTTTGTAGGCGTTATGATAAGTATACTACAACAACACATATCCAGTATATTATAACAAGAGCAAGATATGATATATCATTTCTGTTCACATGATATATACAAATTTCTATAGGCAAAACATGATGTATGAATTTGTCCAACGTGTTCGTTACAAACCGAAAATTGAAGGGTACCGCAAAAGCCGGAAAGCTCGATAAATATGTCAATCATTTCAAAAGCGTTATAAAAGTGTAAAATCAGACACCTAAGTGGGATCAGTGTTAGCAACATATGTGTCGCCTGTGATTTCTTCAAGTTATAAACTGTTAGTGCAGTTCAAACTTAATCTTACAAACAAATATCATATTAAAACATTTCCAAAATATGTTTTCTAGGATGCGTTTTTCTATTTTTTTTTTTTTTTTGGTTTATGCTTTCTACCTGTCAATAAAAACATATGAAAGAAAAACGTACATTAAAAAAGAATTTCTTCTGTGGGACACTTAACAGACAATGGACCAAGAATAATTAGACACCTTCATTCATTTAGGTCGAAGATTCATTTTGGAATGAAGTTTTAGTGTCCATCCACTTAGCAGACAAAAGATTCAGTTTCGAATATAGTTACTTAACCGACAAAACCTCATCATAAATTGATATAATCTTTAAAGTTAATTATAAGTGCATAATCAATTGCTTTTTTGCATTAACATGATTTTTTCCTTAATGCAAAACGCAATTGATCTTCAACTAAAATCCGATTTTTTTACGCATTTTCTCCGAGAAATTAGACACAGTTTTTGCCATATTAATATCGTATTAGGAATAGCTAGCAAAATATTTTCACACAATGGTCAACAATGTTTTCATAAATGCTCGGAACACTAGAGTGGTCTTTAGAGTGACGTGTATACTTTTTTTTATCATACCATCACAAGTATTAATTAATATTCAAAAATATATAGATTAATGAAAAAACTATTAGATTAAAAAGATGTAGAAAACTGTTACCTTTTGGTCAACCTTAGTATGAAGTTCAAATCTTCGTGTTACTTGTAACTAATTGTGAAATGAGATTCAATTCGGACTCATAGTCAATGTCAAGAGGGATGTGATTTTCTCACCCTCAATCTTCTCACCCCATTTATGACCACGCGATACGTGATATTAGAGTGAAGTGGTGAGACTAGATGTGGATGATCCTTATCTAGACTCACCACCCTCTTGCTGCCACGTGTCGTGCGGTGACACGTGGGGTGAGGAGAAATGGATGAGGAGATCCTATCCTATGTACAGATGGCACAAAGAAGATCAATTACTTTAAAACACAACATTCCAAATTATATCTTTTACCAAATTATTCACATAGACACTCGAGACCTTCGAGATTATGGATTGATTTTAAATTTTAACAAATACTTCTACTCTTTATGAGGATGCTAAAAGAGTTTGAGGCTAAAGCTATTCTTAAGGTTTGAGGAGGGTGATCGGCAGTCAAACAATACTTTTATCCTAAAAGATATATAGTTTACTTTCAGTGAGATCTCCGGCTCTAGATGTATCCGTATATATGACACAATAATAGGAGTATGATGTACAAGTGTGTTAGTGAAAAAATTCAGTAAATACAAATACGAAACTTCCGATATTAAAATAATCGTATATGCACATGTAATACAAGACAAAAATAAAAACAAAAACAAAAAAAATGCTAAAGCACACCTAAAAGATAGATATTATCTAAGTCATTAAAATAATCTAAGATACGGGTATATCTTGCCTAAACCTGGTCAAATATTTATAGATGAGGTGGTTGTTAAACAAAGAAAAAAAGGAAAAAAAGCTTGAGGTAATAGGCAACTAAGAGTCAGATATGTACCTGGTTTTACGGATAATCACTGCTAGTCCTCTCTTTTTCCTTTTAGTCGCACTCCTTTCTACCCTACAAAATCTTCGCTCTTCTTCAACCATGTCTTCCGCCGGAGCCACCGTCGTCGACGGCATCCCTCAGCTGTACTTTTGTCACCAATGCGACCGCACTGTCAGCATCACCCCTTCCTCCGCAGGCGATCTTCTCTGCCCCGGTTGTCAATCTGGTTTCGTCGAAGAATTTGAAAACCCTGACCCTAACCCTTCTGCAGCCATAGGTGAAGATCTCAACGCCTTCCTCACCGCCATTCTTTCTGGATCTTCTTCCGCTTTCGCCCCGTCTCCCGCTTCTTTTTTCCCCCAAGGATCAAACCCCGCCCAAAGGTCACCTTTCGGGCTGGATGATTTTGATCCGCTTAGCTATGTCATTGGTCAGCTAGCCGGTCATCGAGCCCGTGGGGTAAACTTTAGGTTTGTCGTTGACGGCACTCAGGGAGGGTAGTGAGCCTGGTCTGTTTTCGTCGGGGAATTTAGGGGATTATTTTCTTGGACCTGGCTTGGAGGAATTAATTCAGCAGTTAGCTGAGAATGATCCAAATCGTTATGGGACACCGCCTGCGTCGAAAAGTGCTGTGGAAAGGCTGCCAGACTTGAAGGTGGATGAAGAGATGTTAAAATCGGAGCTGATGCAGTGCGCTGTTTGTAAGGATGACTTTGAGCTGGGTACAGAGGTAAAGCAGATGCCTTGCAAGCATGTTTACCATAAGGACTGTCTTCTCCCTTGGTTGGAATTGCATAATTCGTGCCCCGTTTGTCGATATGAATTGCCCACAGATGATCCTGATTATGAGCAGCAAGCTAGAGCCGTTTCGGGTAGTTCTACTGGTTCTAGGCCAGAGAGTTCTGGAGGGAATCAAAGGGGGCATAGGATGAGGGGGGAGACAGTTCACAATCTCATTGCCGTGGCCGTTGGGAGGGCTTGGATCAACAAGGCAGGATGGTGCATCAGATTCTAGTGGACAGCCAAGAAATGACTCCAGTTAGACTAAATGTTGGTTTACTTACTTTTTTCTTGTGCATGTGATTTCATTTGAATATTTTTTAGCATTAATGCCTGCCTACTTCACTGTCAAATACTTGCATTGTCTATTTTTGTGTTGAAGCAGCTCTTCCGAAAATTTAATCAGCGGTTTCCTTTGCAGCTTGAGAATGCTATCAGATAGTTTCAACAGACGTGTAGCTTGTTCTTCTTCAGTTAGTTATTAGATTGCTTTCTTTACATATTTTTTCACTTGTTATTCCAATTTATGTTTTGTGTTATATTGCTCTGTGGATGAGGGGATGCCATATGAAAGATACTGATATTTTTCTTTTATGCCGCACTGTTTATCGGAAGTGCCAGTCACTTTGCAGAAATATCAGTGTATTTAGATAGGACTTGTGCTGTTCAACGTCCAACTTGGTTGAATTGTTGCAAGGCAAAACTTTCATTCTTTCATCTATTCATTCCAACTGATAGGTCCTAACTGTCCTTTTCAATGGCTGTAATGTAGTCTGCTCTTCCAATTCTCTTTACTCGTATGCAATTTGTAGCATATTTCAAGACTTGTGGGGCTCTTTAAACTTATCATCTCAAATGAAAAGAAAAAAGGGGGAAATCATTTCTTCAATTATTCTGTTTAATTGTTTTCCAGGAAACATAAGGGAATGATTTTGTCTTTGATAATGCAATTCCTTGATTATGAGAATGTAGAGAAAGGGTAGAAAAGGATGGTATTGGGCACAATGAGTGGTTGCCCGTGTTCAGGTGCAACCATCAAGGGTGGATAGATAATAGAGTTACTCGTGAAAAAATGTGAATGATCGTGTGTGGTATATCCTAACAGGTTTCTGCTCAGATAACTTATACCTAACCGTGTCGTTCTGTATTCTATTAACGAATGGGCTATTGCTTGGAGAAAAGAGAGTTGAGCGATTAAATTGGATGCGACCAAGCTGAAAAAGTAAAATCCTTGAATGCCCAGATTTGCAGTCTTTGAAAGTAGCCATTGGTCTTTCTTGCTCAAACGAGTAAGGATAAATTATAGAAGGCCTGGGAATTTACAAAAATATATCAACATCAACAACGGTTTATCTAGTAATTCTATTAATAGTGATGATGATGGTAATAATGTCAAATAAGTAGTTAGCATTAAAATATATTTTGCAGGCTCTGCATAGTGCTGAAATGACCATCAATCGTTTGTTGTCGTCTGGCTTTCTTTCTTTCCTTTTTTTTTTTTTTGAGTTGGAGGAAGGAAGGTGTTGAGGGGTTGTTTGTCATCTGATTGTGATGCTCTCGTTTGATGTAATGGGTTCCATCCTCTCATTCCTTGAGAGGAAATAATAGGACTTCTTGGCATATAAGGTTTTTATGTGCAAAGCTAATTTCTAGGAGCCTTTAGGTGACAAGGAACAGTAAATTAGGCATTTGGTTTCTTGGAGGAATGAGGAGTGAAGGTCACTGATCATCATTGCCTGTGTGCTGCTATAGCACCTCTGGGGTAATATGGTTCTCAAAATTAAGGTTTGAATCTTACAAAGTAGTAGGATACTTATATTGCCCCTTTTCTTATGCTGTATGAATAATTTATCAGAAGGTTGCTATTCAGATACCCACCGTTCCATCCTGAATATGCAATTATCACAATTTGGCTATTGATATATGTGCCTTTTTTATTCCTTGGATTTGTTGTTTTGTGTGGGTACAATGTAGTATTTATGCCCCTGATGGGACTCTTTTCTTATGTTACGGTTAGAGATTTCGCAGATGCAGCCTCCCTCGCAGCTCCTTAGTGGAATTTTTTTGCTTTCTTTTGCTTATTTGCAACTCCAGGCACTTAACAATGTATGTTGGCCTTGATGTAGTAATTGGGCTGACCTTTAAAATTATATCAGTTGGTGTATAAACTGGATATATGAATTCACTGTAGGTTTTTCCTTCAGAAGCTTTATCAGTTTCATTCTCTATTTTCAAAGTTTTTGCTCTTGTTTTGTATGCAGCTGGCCATGCGTGCTTTTCAATAGGTTGTCATTTCCGGTGTTGGCTGTGGAGCACTTATGTAATGTTTTGTTCATTGTTCGATGGCTGGCACTGTTGAGGGAGGCCTCTTAAAATTGGCAGCCGAATCACCCGGGTGGTGGCAGACCTATGCTTGTGTATCTGAACCATGATGGATTGCTGCAATTAAAACCATACTGAAAAGAAGTACAAAATTTTGAACATATCATGCTTAAATTGCAAATATTTTCTTCCCCTCCTTGCTTATGACCTAATGGTTTTATGAGTGCCGTTAGCATTTCAGATCATTGCATGATGTTATGTATTTATTTTAAATTCGTTGGTCATCAGTTTACTTTCGTGTGATATTTTTACTGTTCTTATTTTAGACTCCCCTGGAGTTGATACGACGATACAATGTGCATTTCCCCTTGATAATCATCCGAAATACATCTGATAATTTGACGCTAATCATCAGTTCTTTTCGTTCTCGGCTAAGGTTTTGTTGGTTTTGGTGGATAAAAGATTGTACTGTGGTTCTGATGATATAACGTTTGTTACGTGTCTAAAAAGAGTTAGGATCATATCGTTGAAAATTAATTAAATCTGGCTAAATCATATAATCTCGTCTAGCCATATTTTGCAAATCAAGATACATATGTATCTCATATATTCCTTCCCCTAACAGTTTATAAAGACAATGATTATTGACCTTTTCCCCCCAATTTTAAAGACCAATTTTACCATGCCAAAAGGGCACCGAGTTCTTTGGCGCTATAAACTATCATAATGTGAGATTACGTTCATCATAATCTGGAAAATGGAGCGATTCACATGATGAAAAAGATCGGCCTTGGAGGAAAAGTAACACCATTTGTGTTAGACATTCCCAAATAAAAACCCATCCACCATATCAAAAATGGACTTCCATCCTTAAAGTAGGATAACCATCATGTGTTTTCATGTGTTTGGAATCTGGGATGAGACTCAAAATTGAAGTTCATCTTACCTGATATCTACAAGAAAGATGGTTGTCCTACTAAGACTTCTCCCAACATAGCAAAAATAGCCTGTAGTCCACCCTTGGTAAAAGATTTTGAAATAAAAGAGCTAGCAAAAAGGCAACGGCAAGCTTCACTGTATTACACCCCTGAGAACAACATGGCAAAGTAAATCAAAATACTTGCTGGACCAGCAAGTGTAGCAATTATGAGAATTTTCCAAGATCGACATCAAACAAGCAATTAAATTAATTGTAAAAGCGATCTCGTCACTCAAATTATCATAAGTACAAGAGAAAGCAACTAAGAGTGACGCTCCTCTGCAGCAGCCTCAAACGTCTCTCCCGGCACAAGCTCTGGCACTTCATCGTCATCCTCTTGTTCAGGTATGGTACCCATGGCATCAGCTGCACTTGCGCCAGCACCAGGTGCTTGTTTCTGGAACTGCTCAGCCAACTTTTTCAAATTCTCCAAGTTATCAGGACCTGAAAAGTATTGCAATAAAACAGATAACCCTCTAAGACACCATCCCAATCAATTCCCCGCATTTAAATCTGAACTGTACAATCCAAAGCTAAATAAGGAGCAATAGGTACCTAATTGGTGAATAATTTGGGGAAGAATATCCTGCAATTCTGGAAAACAGAATCATACAGAGGTGATTAGATACAACTCTTAGTAAATAATCGGCACCTAGAACAAGTTTTTTTTTTTTTTTTTAAAAAAAGGGACTACTATACACGAGTAACATCAAAGGCAAAAAAAATGCAAAGATCTCTAATTATCGAGGACATAAAAGGAACATACTCTTAGTCTGGGGAGAACCACTAACAACCCATGTGTTTGCAGCGATGGAGGCTTGCACTGATATTCAAAAGAACATGTTTATTAAAGAGCCAACAGTTGAAAGAGGGGATTATAATACTTTTGAATGGCAGTTATATGTACCTTTGGGGTTTATAAACTGAATAACCACATCCTCCTTGAAAATATTAACTTCTTCAATAGCAGGTATGGCATTCACCCCTATCCTCTTAAGTGTACTTTGAAGCCTTTTATCATCTGTAGTCGTAGTCTTGTGAATTGCCTTCTTCTTTCTGCATTCAATGACAATTGAGAAACAAGTTACAGAAAAAAAAAATATTCTCAAATTTCACAATGAAAACTAGCAGCAATGGAAACTCCTGTAAAAGCAATGGATAAGCAGCCACAGAATTAATTTGCCAAAACAGGGTTCACCTAAAATAGTATACATTGACTAATCTATAACAATCTGAAACTTCATTTCAACAATACGTTCGAACAAAACTCCTTTAAATACGACTACTTCCCCCACCCTTAAATTTCATTCTCTGATGTCTCAAGCAACAAGATTGTCCTTTCAGAACAGAAGCTGAAAGTACTCATTCCCATGATAACTCATCTTGCCTAAACTGAGTTCAAATGTTCCAGAAAATAAAATAAAAAAATAGAAAAAATGGGACAATAAAGAGGCAGGCAAATAGAAGCTAACCTTCTCACGCTACCCTTCCCGCCAGTGCGAACTGCACCAGCCATCTTCATTAGCTTTTCAACATTCATCTATAACAATAAAAACAGGAGTTGATCAGAAACATCAGCTACAATGACAATCCCCATCCTCAACAGATAGACAATAATTCAAAATATAAAATTTCACAAGTAACACAAAACACCAGAATACATCATGTACTACAAACATAAAGCACAAAGTGAACAATTAATGGATACAAATTACTCAAGAAAACATCTCTTAACTCAAAAGTCTCACTCTTTCACAAACATAGAATACAGTGGATTAGTGCTGCTAAATTCAGATCCATCGAATGTTTTCCTTGAAGCTAGAGAGGCCTAATGAACTCATAACAGAAGCACAAACAAGACATGCTCACAAACAAACCCCCTACCCTAACACCACCACCAAATAGTAAACACAAACTAACTTAGTTCCAGCATAACGCATTTCAGGGGGGGGGGGGGAGAAGAAAAGTAAGGTCAGCTGCCAACCAAGAAAAGGTAAAAGGACAAAATGGACACTGAAAATGACGAGTAAGCCGTCCAAAAACATTAGCTGGAGAAAATTTGCCCTTAAAGCAAGAAACACAGACGGATCAAACCTATGTACAAAAGAAACCTCCTTCACCATGAAATACTATAGCAGCAAGTATAAGAAAGGTCAAAGGAAAGGTTTTCAGAAAAGATACTTATACAGACGGCAAGACGGAGGGGCTAGCAGTAGGTGAGCAGGACCCAAAGACAATGGGTAAATGAAGACGAAGAGGATAATGATCCGACAAAAACCCTAGTTTTTTCTTTTTTCTGATTTTCCAAAATGGTTTGTATCATAAAGAGCTTGGTAATTCGATTTGGACTTATTTTTGACATGGGTCGCTCAATGTGTGGTCTTGGCAGACTTCTCGGGCCTGCTATTTACTTGTTGGGCCCAAACTCAAATATTTGTTTGTCCCGTGAATATCTTCAACTGACTACCGCAGATAAACCAATTTTTTTTACCACAAACTTTATCTCTACTATCTTTGTTTTGATCTTTTGTTTACTGTGTGTATATGTATACATCTTTTTAGTGTTTATACATATATTGTTTGAACGGTCTTCCTCATCAGATTTAATACGCTTGGTAGCCAATAAAGAATCCGCTTGTAGCCTCATCAAGATTGCAATTGCCACGGCTTGTAAAATTGAAATTTTATGGTGATCGATAAATAACTATTATCTAAAAATAAAATATATTACCAAGTTATGTTCGTCATTAATCTGAAATTGAATTTTGTTTAACACTTTCTCCTTCTTTTAATTAATAGTGCATAATTTTAGCATTAAAGTGTTTATCAAAATCTAGGAAATTGATGGATTGAGACAACATTTAAAAAAAAACAGCATTCTTGATGACTCGGTTAGCAAGTACAGTAGTTTTACATTTGTAGTGTCTTTGGAGTCGTTCCACTGATTTCTTAAAAACACGACCACAAATACCAAGTTCAGTGCGACGTCTGTTGCAACGATAAGTAACAATAGAGTTCTTTCTTTTTTTTCGGTGTCAATCATTTCTTTTGGTATGCAATCTATTTTTTTGCGGGAGAATTGCAATGGGGAAAATAATATTTTCCTCGTTATCATTCACTTGAGGCAGCAATATTTGAGGCGTCCATTGAGTAATTCAATTGGTAAAATATTTCCTGCAATATATATATATATATAATATATATATATAATGCAGGAAGGAGTATTATATAGTGCCAATTAAAATGCAAAAGCATGTTTCAAAAAAGAGAGAAACGAAAAAGGGAAAAACAAAAACTGCAGGAAAGAAGGGGGGTCGTTGTTAATTTGGACAACACCGAGGGAGGTAGATGTAATTAACTGTGATCAGAACTTCTAATCCTCGACTGGGTTTCTCTCCAGCGAAACTGTAATTTTCTAAGGTCTTCTCTAGGGTTTTCTGGAGCTGATTGGAACCAGATTGTGCATTAATGGTGGTTTTGCATTAGAAGGCTAAAGGCAACCTTTTTATTGCTCCAAAACGCTTAGAAAATTATCGCTTCAAGTGGTGCTTGCCTCTGCCATCGGAGGAAAAAGAAGGAGGTGCAAAAGGAGTAAGCACCTATAGATCTTGTATATTCTTGCAGGTAGCATGAGTGATAGCTATGGTTTCTTATTAACTTTCCTAACTTATTTTTTTGCCATCCGGTCGCAAATGAACCAATGATCTGGTTGGCTGACATCAAATCAACCATGTTTCTGTTCCCACTAATATTGCATAGTGTTTAGGCGCATGCTAAAAGAGCTCAGGCTCTCAGCTATTGAAGCTTCACTATCAAAGCTACCATGTTCCTATTCCCACGTATTTTCCGTAGTCTTCAGGCGCATGCTAAAAGAGCATATGCTTGAAGCTTCACATTGTTAGTTATTTTGCTTCTTCTGCACCTGGATACCCTTCAGATACTTTCTCCTCTGCAGCTGTTCGTCAATTTTTTTATATAGATTTCGGTCTGGTTTTCAGGCAGCAACTGCTAAGCAAGTTCAAGCTTGCCTATCTCAAAGTTCCCTCCTTTTAAGTTTAAATAAGATTTTCGAAGCAGAATACTTGAGCATAAGGTTGCTTTAGCTAAACACACGTGTTTTTGAGTGGCTTGATATTTACATTTGTACACTACCATGTCCGACGATGTGTAATTAATGCGCCTTTTTTTTTGAAATCATGCTGAAGTAATTTAATTCTCAGTGTTACCCGTTGTTTGTTGAAATTTACTGCTTCCATACTACACAATTGACATTTTTAGTTCCATCCAATACAATTGAACCGAAAAATGGCATAATTCTGGTGGCAGTCTAATTTTTCACTAGTAGGAGAAAAGCAAATGGCCTCTTCAAAAGGGGTTGCGATTGGAGGAACAGCAGGAGCGCAGCCAGCTCCAGTGGCAGTGGAATTGGACAAGCTGACCATGGAGCAGCTTAAAGCAGTGAAAGAGCAAGCTGACATGGAAGTGAATCTTCTCCAAGACAGCCTCAACAATATCCGCACTGCCACTGCACGACTTGACCTTGCCTCCAATTCTCTTCATGACCTTTCCCTGCGCCCCCAGGGTTTGAAGTCCTAAAACTTGCATTGTTATTTTTTTTTTGGATTAATGCAGCTTATTCTTTTGTATATTTGAGTTGAACTGTAGCGGGGATTTTGTTTATGTCTGCATTGAGGATTTTGCTTGCTTGGTGGTTACAGGGAAGAAAATGCTGGTTCCGTTAACTGCATCACTTTATGTTGCTGGGGCACTTGATGATGCAGACAAGGTGTTAGTTGATGTGGGCACTGGGTATTTCATTGAGGTTGGTTGTTCACTTGTAGAAATACACTTGCTATCTAAAAAAAAAAAAAATGTTATACTGATGAGTTCTGACAATGCATGAATTGCAGTTTCATTTCTATTTCATGTTTGTATCGTAATTCTTCTGTGCTTAGGTTTTGATACCATTTGTTCTTGACGTGAAAATTGTTTGTGAATTCTGCTGAGCGTCAAAGACAAGTCTTTATTAATTAAGACTAATGGCTTATCAGGATAATGTTCAAAAGATTTGAAACTTCTCCGTGTATCCATGATGGTGGAAACGCTAGGAGGAATCAAGTATATGGTCATTCTTGCTCCGTTGGTGCATGTTTTGCCAGAAAGACATTGCAACTATGTACTAACACTCACTCTGGACTGTAGTGGTGGGGTGTAGCCACGGGCGTTTCCCTATGCCCCCAACCAGCCTACTGGTTACTACTTCCCACCCCCTGTATAAAAATGGTAGATCAAAACCACAACTATTTGACAGTTCCATGCGTGCTCTATTTCCTGACACCTTTCCTACTGTTCTACAAAAAGTCTAATATTGCCCAGAACCTTTGATGCAATGATCCTTTCTCGCGCCTTGGAGCCTGTTCTTTCTTTTCTGTTATTCCCTATGCAAGTGCTAGATAAGTGAGACCTCTTTGGAAATTTTGAGCAAGTTCCCCTTTGGAGGTTTACTTTGTAAGTATTGGGCGAATCTGACAAAAACAGTCAAAATCTTTCCGTTTGCTTCTAGCTTATCGAATCTATAAATGGTGCTAGCCTGTTGCTTATTTAGAAATTAGAAATTTGTGTGTGCTGTAGTCTTACTGAAAGTAAGGATCCAGAACTGAGCAAGGTTAACTAGGGTAGGAGGGTTATATATATGAACGGTTTGGATGCCCATAATCATTTTCTCTTTCGGCGCATGATATTGATGTAATGTCGCTATACAACAACATTATCTCATTGCCTTAGAGGTTTATGAGAGGGTCGGATGTACGCAACCATACTCATGCGTTAGAAACACAGAGAGGTTGTTTTCCGATGACCCATAATGAAAATTGTGTCAAGCTATGTCAATCAACTGCTACTTCAATATAAGAAGGCGCAACCAATTTAGTGACCCATATGAAGTCGTTATGAGTAACCTATATTCTGATAGTCTCACCGTTAGAATTTGTGTGATATGATTAGTAAGGCAAATACATTATAGTATATTAGGCTTATTTTGCATGATTTCTAACCTCCCAAGCTCACAACAACCAAATAAGGGGGCGGGATCTATATCACACTCGTTTATCTCTAGAATTTCTAAATAAGATATGCAGTATCAGTGGAGTATTTGGTAGAATTTAGTCTTGGTGCTGATTTAGTACCGGACTCTATGTTGCCAAAAGAAATGGGAATGATATTCTAGTCATGAATAGGACGTAGAAATGACTGTCTATTCTCATAGAGATTTTTTTCCCTTGTCTTCAGGAATTGGAGTCCTTTTCAAGCAACCTCTGAAATAGACAATGTCTTGCGTGACCTGTATGTACTTTATTCGTGACTCTGATAGACAATGTCTTGCGTGACCTGTATGATCTACTTTATTCAGAAGTCTGAATATAAAAAAGCATTCAAATGTCATTTAAAATGTGATTCATGTTTATGCCACTCTAGTCTTCTCTTTTTGTGCCATTATATTATATGAATGCACCGAGGAACATGGAGTTTTCTATGACAATTTTAATTACTGGACTTTCTTCAGTCCATGACATTTCTGATGCAACTGGCTTTCTCTCAGTCTTAAAAGTGTAGCTGTTATTTCATTTGTTGGCAGAAAACAATGGCAGAAGGAAAAGACTATTGTGAGCGTAAGATTAACCTGCTGAAGTCCAATTATGATCAACTGCTTGAGGTATGTGTAATTATATGAATGTGTTTATATGTGTTTGCTTATGTACATACATACATACATAACTATACACACACGTATATCATGTATCTCTTGTTTTATATCTTTAAACTTTGGAAATTTGTTGCTGTTGAATGGGAGAGTAATTCAAGTTCCTACGACCAGAAGCATTTAATGTCCAGGAAAATAAAAATGTGTCTTAGAGAAGTGTACATCATGAATTTGGTCTAGCATTCCTGCTGCTATTCTTTGCCATTAAATTACCTTCTAACAACCTAGTCCAGTGTTGTTTCTTCATCTCTGTAAGCCTGAATTTACCTCGATAAAATTGCAGATACCTCAATAGAATAAAATTCTTCCAGGAAAATTTTGCACCCTTATTCTCACCAAATTCTGGTGTATTTAGTAGCAATGTAAAGAAACAAGAAGGATTGTCTTCTACCTACACTTTTCTCAGTCCCAACCCACTTTTTCTTCCCCATTCGAAGAGGGAAAAAAAAAAGAAAAGAACAGGTTGGAAAAGGCCAAGACACAAGGGCAATAACTGAATAATTAAGTTGGGATGCTGGGTACGAATGATGATGATGATGATCTCCATCTGACTGAATAAGTGCTCCTGTTGAACCCCTAAACGATGAGATATTTAGTTGACAAACTTGAAGGGGAAGTATAGAGTGTGCATTGAGAGAATTTCTTGTCATGGGGATTTCCTGTTCCTTCTTTTTTTTTTTTTGGTGTGAAATAAACAAATTGATAAAAATTTTATATACACCAGCTGCTCAAGTTTTTTTTTCTTTCTATATTTTCACTTTTTTCTTGAAACTGGTGGCAACAGGTCCTTAACCATGCTAAATCTTCGTTCTTATTTACAAACATGCTCCCAGTTCAGAAGTCCCGGAGAGTCGGATTTCGGTTTGCTCAATTCTTGACAATCATAACTGAAGGGAGAACCACCTTTTGCTTGATTGATGCTTTGGGTCGTTGACTCTTGAGCCCCAATGGCTTTTTGACTAAAAGGACTCAGTTAAGATTTGCCGTCTAACTTCTAGGGTACATGCAAGAGATGCTAGTAAAAGGCACATGTAATATGGAAAATGGGCTGACTTAACATTGGTTAGGCCTATGGGTCGTTAGTTGTGATGGTTAACTTTTTTGCTTAACCTTGTAGATGAAGTTCTTTGACTTAAAGTTTAGGTTTCAAACTCCAGGGAAGAAAAGATAGGTGGACCAAACCACAACCAGATAATTCTCCTAGAGTGAAATTAGTGTAGGTTGTTTACGACGCTGATTTGAGTGTCATGAATTAATATTTTCAGGCTGTTAGCCTTTCACTGTGATTGTATTCAGCTTATGGCCCTGACTCGATCATTCATTCACGTGGTTGTTTGTTGTTTCAAGCTGTATTTGGAAGGTCTTGTCTCCTTAAGACAGGAAAATGTGACCATATATCTACTAGTTTTTGTGCCCAAGGCTGTAAGTTTATCAATTCATAAATTTGTGTACTGATTTATCTTTATGCAGGTTGCAACTAAAAAGAAAAGTATAGCAGATGAAGTTGGTATCGTCTTAGCAGCGAAGTTGAAGCAGTTAGGTCCTCCCCAATAAAGAAGTCATGATAAAGAAACTCATCTGGCCCGCATGTTGGATTTGGGTACAAACTTTTGGTTCTCATATTAGCTTCTCTCATCGCTTAGGATGTATTTAATGTCGAGCAGTTGAGACCAATTATCTTGACTGAGAAGTGGCCAGTGTGGATGAATTTATGTGAAAGGAGAAGACTTTAATTCTGTCATAGCTAGTTTGCTTGCTTAACTTTATACGGACAGTGTAAGATATTCAAAATTGCTCTCTTGTTTTATCTTCTCCCAATGGTTGGTATTTAGTATATTATGTTTAATTTTTTTTATAGAAAAGATGGAGGAAATTGTGGAAGCTATTTATATGCTTGTACTTACGCTGCTACCTTCAACTCGCATTTGATGCGATATGGCATTGAGGAGACCGAATTGCAAGGGTAGCTGAAGCTTTTACATTCATACAACCCATCCTCTTTTGTAATGTTTGCCAAAATTTTCAGCTATATAACCAATTCGTTAAATTGGTTTTCTGTTAGTAGCATGTAATAACAGGAAAAAGTGCACTGTCCGCGTATACAGGGTTTCTTTTTCTTATTTTGTAATTTTTTTATTTTTGATTTTGATGAAGTAAAATAAATTGCATACATTTATGTTATTAAATTTTTAGTATGCTATTTATTTTAATGTCGTTGGTATGCTCTTATATTAACGTAATTAGTGTTCATAATAGTATTATTATTTTATGTGATTTTTTTTTTTTTTGAATTGAAGAAAATGTAAAAGTGAAACGAAATGTATGGAAGAAAATGTAGAAGTGAAAGAAACGTAATTAGTGTTGATAAATAATATGATTATTTTATTGTTACAACTTATATAATAGTACAAAACTGTACAATTTTCATACAGAAGCTACAAGATGAAGTCAAAAATTGTCACAAGTTTGCTAATAAAAAATCAATTACTCCATAATAATAGTTGAGTAAGAAAAGCAATAGTAGTATATGAATAAATAAAAGTATGTCATTTACTCTTTTAGAAAATAAGAACCAGTGTGTGTATATATTACACGCACCATTTACTCTTTTGGAAAATAGGAACTTGTACACACACATATATATGTATATATGTGTATATGCATGTATGTGTGTATATATATACACGGTTTTGGTTATCTTGATATCAGAAATGTTATTTGTATTTACGAAATCCATTCACTGACATACTAGTACACCATACTCTTGTTATTATGTCATTTATATTGGTACATAAAGAGCCGAGGGTTTCACTGGAAGTAAATTGTTTGTCTGAATCTTACCCTTCCCATACCCTAACGAGAGTTTTTGCTGTCGTTGAGATATACTGGCGTTGTTGTTGGACTCAGTATGATTTTCAATAAAATTATTTCATATTTTTTAGTTTTCACTATATGAAAAAATAAGTTTTGTTTTGTGAAAACCGATTATAAAAACCGTATTATAAAATTAAACAAATATTATATTAATTTTATATTAATTATATTGATAAGTTAAAATATAAAATCATATATATGTTTAGATTATCATAATAAAAAACTGAAAATGAAAAAAAGGAAAAAAAACAAACAAACGGAACCTAAACATGACCGTAAAATTGACAACATAAACAGTCAAAAACACAGCGGAAGGGGAAAAATGAAACCAAATGTCATAAACAAGTCCTGATGAATTGGTTGGAGGTGCTAAATTGTGTATTAAACTCTAGCTGGTGTGGATTGGAAAGGCCTCAATCAGCTTAATCCTCAGTCATTTTGTTAGGACAAGTGTAAAAAGCTCCTGAATACGTATTCTTTTTTTTAATACGATTCATACCATCACTTGTGCATCTCTCTTCAACTTGTAGGTAGTTTATTGGTAGCCAAATTCGTTGCATTTTGGAATCAAGTCTTAAAGACCTAATAACCAATCAAATTGAAAGGTGAAAAGATGATTTCCTAGTAATATAGATGATCATCTTTTTTTTAATGTTAATGTTGACCTTTTTAAGTTGTATAGAAGTAATTAGGAGATTTTTAAAATCTGCAGCATATCATAAATCTAAGGAAAATATATTTGTACTTCATTTTTGGTATATGTGTTCCACATCGTTTCGTTTCGTTTCGTTTCATTTTATACTTGTATTGGTATAAATTGCCTGTACTGATCCCACAAAATGTTTCTCAAATAATGTATTATATATTTTTGCTTATAGCCCAAGCTGAAGGAGAGAATGATAAACCCCTTTGATTGAGAACAGCCCCGAAACAAAGGGTTTTACACTAATTCATACCAATCGAAGCGAAAACAGCGATACACAAAAGAGCCAGGCTCAAATTCCTGCTTTATTCAACCTCAAAGCTGGTCTGTGAATCTTTTTACAATTTCACAACTTTCTGGTGCAATTTCAGGAAACCCCGCCGTCAAAGAAAAGAAGTATTTCCGAAAGTGAAGATACAAGTGCACCATTTGTTCTTCCTAAATTTCAGATCTTTTTTAGTTTTGACGAAAATGGTGATCAGGGTAGGCTGCAGATTCGTTCAATACGTAATGGGCCAGATATTGAAGATGCCAGCTGTTAGTTCTAGGCAATTTGTAGCACCAGTTCTACCACACCTCCTCCAGCCCCTCCCCGCAGAATTCCTCAATTCTCGAAGAAGGTGAGCATTGTTGACTTTTTTTATTTCAGTTTTAGTTACGTGAATTAATCTTTTCTGGAATCAATACTGTGCCTTACTTGCGCATCATAGCTACTAAGTTTGCATTATATTTCTGGAATTAAGTTCTTATTCGATAAGCTAAACCTGCAATTGTTGATCATGATGAATGTAGGGGAGGTTGTTCACGGGAGCTACCATTGGTCTACTTATAGCTGGAGGTGCTTATGCAAGTACAGTAGATGAAGCTACTTTCTGGTACTAATTTATGGATTTTTAAGTTCATATTTTCTGTTTAGCATCCACAATGAGTCATATGTTCAATATACAAATCGGCCAGTTACAAGTCATACACCAATATTTGTAAATTTATCTTAACATTGCCTATCAAATGCTTAATAGGATTGAATGTTTTTTCCTGCACTAATAAGGGCAAACATGGTATCCTTTGATTCTTTCTTATCCATGTGGTGGCTGTATTTTAATTGCACAGTTCTTGCACGCCCTCTTGAAGAAATGAATGTGGGTACTTCCTGCATGGTGCCCTATATTATAAGGGTCTGCATTTAACTTTTCCATTTTTCTGTTATCACTTTGTTTTGGTCAGAAAAGAACAGTTTAACCTGTCGAAGGTTAGTGACCTCTAATCATTCTTTACATATCCAGCTCTCAGCTGGATTCGTTTGCAAAAGAATATGTTATTTGCTTCAATATCTCTATAGCATAACAAGGGTGATTTTCTGTTCATCAACTAGTAGCAGGGTTTTCTTTTTAAGGAACAAGTTACTTTTATAAGATCTTCAGTATGAGTTTGTGGATAACTTCTAGAATTGACACTGCCACATATGACTGTTTCACCCTTGTCCTTGCTTTCAGTTTTCTGATTATCCTTTTTAGTCAAGTATACTTATTGGTTACAAGTATTAGTAGAAATTTATGGGGGAAGTAATGTTTATTCTGTCGATATTCATCTAGTGGATGGCTATTCAATGCAACAAAACTGGTAAACCCTTTTTTCGCATTCCTGGATCCGGAGGTTGCTCACCAACTAGCTGTGTCAGCAGCTGCTCGTGGTTGGGTTCCAAGGGAGAAAAGGCCTGATCCTCCCATTCTGGGACATGAACTTTGGGGAAAGAGGTTCTCCAACCCAATTGGTCTCTCTGCTGGGTTTGACAAGAATGCGGAGGCTGTTGAAGGTTTACTTGGGTTGGGTTTTGGTTTTGTGGAGGTCGGTTCGGTTACTCCTGCTCCTCAGGAGGGGAATCCCAGGCCTCGTATATTCAGATTGCGTCCGGAAGGGTAAGCGTTGACTTCTGTTTCAAAGCAAATTGGTGATTTTACATAATAGAATTTTTGCTCCTACAGAAACACAAATATACATACATGTACAATACATACGTGAGTGCATGTGCATACATGGACTACATACATATATACATCTATTTATATGTTCATAGTTATTTACCATGTATTTATATATGTATGTAGATGGACATATGCACATGTATGTATGATATATTTAACATTACATTTTAAATAATCCAGCTGTCTGAACCTTTGCAGTGCCATAATAAATAGATGTGGCTTCAATAGTGAAGGAATTGTCGTTGTTGCAAAGAGATTGGGTGCTCAGCATGGTAAGAGGAAGTTAGAAACATCAAGCACTTTGTCTGCCTCTGAAGACGAAATTAAACCTGGAGGAAAAGCTGGTCCTGGAATTTTAGGTGTCAACCTTGGTAAGAACAAAAGCAGTGAAGATGCTTCAGCAGATTATGTGCAAGGAGTTCATACGTTATCCCAGTATGCTGATTACCTGGTAAAATTTGTGTTGATGTGTTCCACCAAGTTGTTTTAATTTTCTGCAACACGGGTTTCTGGGCCGATTTATTTATTTGGAAACCAAGTCAAACTCTGTAAGTTATGACATCTGCAGCTTATGCAAGTCTTGAGTGGGGGGTACTCTCAATCAGGATATCATTTTGTCCATGCTTTAGTCTGATCTGAAGATGAATTTGTGGTGACATTCCAACGTTTCCTCTTTATTCTCTATGGTTATGTTCATGCTGATTTAAGATACCTGAAACAGCGCGCTCTTCTTTATTCTCTAGTCTTCACACCCTCCCAAACACTTGATGATCTTCCAGATAAATGATCCAACCGATTATGGCACAAAATCCGGTCAATATTTGAGTTTGAACACCTGGGGAGAGTAGCTGATAAATTTTTTGTGGGTCAATCGTCAGGAAAACAAGTAGATTTGGAAACCTAAAGTTATGCAGCTGCTCAGGATTGAGCAGCTGTAATTGAGATATAAGGCTAGTTTATCATAAAAAAATATCCATAAAATCGTGTGTTTTGTAATGAAATCAGATTCCTGTTTCCAAATCTTCAGATATGTTTTGGCATGTGCTTCAAAATTTTAGGGTAGTGAAATGAAATTTTTGTCCATTGCCTATAAATTTTTATTGGAAAGCAGTATTTTGTAAGCCACATCCATTGCAGTCACAAATATGAGGCAGCATTGAACCCCGTAACTTTGGAGACCATTGGATCTTCCATGGTGAACTTATGTAACTGCATGTTTAGCTAAAGCACATAATTGCTGTTCTTTATGAGTTGTTGCTAAGCAGGATGACAGGAAGAATGTCTTACCGCTCCCTTCTCCGGCCCATCAAAAATAAGTATAATGTTACCATCTCATCCTAAAAACTTAAAATGTTAAAAGGAATATAGTAATTTATACATTTATACACCTAATATGCCCCTCACATGTGGACTGAG
This sequence comes from Eustoma russellianum, assembly GCA_036186865.1. NCBI lineage: Eukaryota > Viridiplantae > Streptophyta > Magnoliopsida > Gentianales > Gentianaceae > Eustoma > Eustoma russellianum. Next base: position 36,481,106 of record AP025053.1, read on the forward strand.
CACATGTACAACAGTAATAGCATGCAATGGCTACATTATTAATTTTCAGAATATGGGGCAGCAGGATTTGAACCCAGTAATACCGAAGATCTACTTTGACACCATTTTAAATTATTTTTTCGTCTAAAAGCTAAATTAAGTTGTTAGAGATAATAATAATTATATATGTATACTCTTATGAATGATGATGATGATGATAATAATAATAATAATTAATATAGGGGCACAATTAAGAAAGTTTCCCCATATTATATGAAATGAAATACTTATCTTACAATAACAACCCAAAAATAAAAAAAAGGAAAGCTTTGGTGGTTTTATTCAGCGAGAAAAACTGTAAGGCTAACACCTATTCCTTGGATTCTAGGTCATTTCCTTATAAGATGCCTCCGTAAGAGCACATTTCCTTATAATTGGTGAAAGGGCACCTTTCCTTATAACTGATCAGTAAGAGAACTTTTTGGGATGCAATTGCTCAGTTCAGGCGTGGAAGTTTTCATTTGGATTGTGTTTGTGTATCGTATAAATGCTCAGGATTGTTGGTTAGTCCTTGATTCCCTCTTAACCATTGCGCGTACTGAAGCATACCTACTCCTTCTCTTTCTTTTCTTTTTTTCTTTTTTTCACTTTTTGATAGAGCACTTACCAAAATATACATTTGAATGCAAAGTGTACATCACAGTTAGATACCAAGTTGAAACTTGTTTCGCAAAATAAAACTTAATGCATTTTATGTGGTGGTTTGATAATGTTGATCTTTAAAAGATGGATTCTTTCTGTAATTTTTTTTATGCGCATTTATTTTCATCCATTTTTCTTTTTTTTTCCGTTTCCTTTTTTGGTATTTTATCCATAGAAAGCTTAAACATCACTGAAGGAAAACTAGATATTTGTGTTATCATTAGGAGTTTTCTTTTCTTTTCCTTTTTGTCTTATGAACTAGAATGGATCGAACATTTGAGTAAGAAGCTATAATTTCTTGTCATTTGTGTATCTTAGGTTTCTTGATTACCAATCATCTAATCCTAATACCATTTGCTCTGATCTAACTTTGATGGTTCATGTTGTAGGTCATTAATGTATCTTCCCCCAATACTCCTGGATTGCGCCAATTGCAGGGCAGAACACAATTGAAAGATCTTGTAAAGAAGGTTTATTGATTCAAGTTCCTGTCTTAAGTTGCCTCTGGTGTTATAATTTTGGCTTCTTGTAAAGGAAGCATTTTATATGCTGAAAGAAAATACATCTTTATGTTAACAAGGTTCAAGCTGCTCGTGATGAAATGCAATGGGGTGAAGAAGGACCACCACCTTTGCTTGTCAAAATTGCTCCTGATTTATCGAGACAGGACCTTGAAGATATAGCAGCTGTAAGAAGTACCTCTGGCCTACCATTGTTTGCCATTGTGATGTTCTAACTCTATGTCTATGCTTGTAGGTTGCTCTTGCTCTCCGTTTGGATGGATTGGTAAGTCTTCAATGACTAATAGCTTATACCTTATACCTTCATTTCCTTGACATCCAAGATGCTTTAATCTCTACTTACACATAGTCATTTATGGCTTTTTGGATTATGAACAAAGGTTGGCAGTAGTTTTCGGCTTCAATGTTATAGCCACCTTTTTTTAACAAGTTAGGTTTGTTGTTGCTCTTCTTTGGCAACTTTTTGTACAAGTTGGTAGTAGTGCTTGGATAGGTCATTGTAAGTCACCTTTAAGCTACTTTTATTTTGAGCAAGCTAGGTTTCCTGTTGCTTTCCCAAACAACCATCTTTTGTAAATTTGCCTTTCTATGCTGATATATGAAATTTTAACTTACAAAAAAAGACATCCAAGATGCATATCTTATACCTTCTTCCTGGACAAGTCATTGCCAAGTTGAATATTGTCCGTCTCGCAATTGGAGTGTTCATTTTCATCCAAACATCTCTTTCCTGCAGAAATCTGGATTTTTCGATTATATGATAGGTATATGTTCATGTTTAACTTACATATTGCTCCTAAGGTAAAGTCTCTGGTCTTCCATCAAAAAATGATGTAAACTAGAGGAAACTTGATTACATTTAGTACTTGCAGGGCATAGAGTCGCACTGTGTCTGAGCACTAGCAGGCAAAAGAAAAGTGCTCCTTTGTCTCTTGGAACTGACAACATAGCCGAGACTGGTTGACAGTAATAATTCCCCACTCCAGCAACTTGTCTTGAGTGCTCAGTCTGTTCCAACATGTCAGACGTAAAATGTACATATCTGGGCTCATGTTTGTTTAACTAAACCAAGTGAGCCCATATCCAGACTTTGTGTATTCTCCCTCCACACCTCAATAGCACTCGTAACAGTGAAACCATTTGATTTTGTAGGTACCTGAAATTGTACATTCTCCTTGACCTCAACAGCGCATTGTTGTCCCTCCCGCCAGGAAATCACTCTGCCCAGTTGACTTTATGCTGTTTATGTCCTAATAAAGACTCTTGTCTCAAATCCTGTTTGCATGATAACTTCTCTCCTTTATCGTAGTTAAGGATTGTTTGGTTAAGAACTTGATCTAGATAAATAATAAAGCCAACAAGTCATAAGTTATTCCTTCTTTGTAGTTCAAGCAATTGTAGTTGCTGTGTGTTTTTTCCACTATGCCTCCAAGCAGACTAGTCTTGTCTGATTCCGTTAGTCTTGCCAGGAAAAATGGTAATATGCATTTCATGTTACATGTTGTGTGCCTTTTCTATGCCTGCAGATCATATCAAATACAACTATTCAGAGACCAGACACTATGAATAAGGACCCTTTAGCCAATGAGTCTGGTGGTTTGAGTGGAAAACCCCTATTTAATTTGTCTACAAGTATTCTGAAGGAGATGTACATCCTGACGAAGGTATATTCATGATTCTGAATAATTTATGAGTATTGCCTTCTAATTGTAATCTGTGATAGGTGATTGAACTTTATTGATGCGTGGGCCTTGTATGATCTTGCAAAGTTTACCTTTTGAATTCAGAGTCCTTGTGGCTTTCTTTTTTCCTTTTTTTTTTGGTAATGCTGATTTTATGTATTATAGATTTTGGTATACAAAGAGTTAAGCACAATCAAGACAAAGTCTCATCAATGGATCAATGATGGACTGTTTTATCGTATAGAATATAGAAGTGTCAATGAAAACCTATTTTTTTCTCCCGACAAACTTATTTTTTTAAACCGTTTCTAGGTAAACTTTATCTTTCATTCTGCATTACGTGAGTGTGTCATACAATGCTGATATAGTTACATATATTGATAAGTTCTATTCTTGCCTTTTCCTGATCGTGTATCCTTTTTGTGATTTGATTCACTTAATGATCAGGGAAAGATTCCACTGATTGGATGTGGTGGAGTTAGCTGGTAATCTACATTCTCTTCTTCTCTGTGTGGACACTGGCCAGGTTTTTATGGTATTTTAATTGTTAATAGTGTCTTTATGCCTGGACCCCTTGTGTCTATATTTTAGCGGTGAGGATGCATACAAGAAAATACGAGCTGGAGCTTCTCTTGTTCAGCTCTATACAGCATTTGCATATGGTGGACCTGCACTTATACCCCAGATGAAGGTATTGCTTCTGGTGGATCATGAAAAATGGTTACCAGATACAGTAAAATTTATGCATGTCACTGGGGCCACTTGCTTGATATTTTTCTTAATCCTTTTTGTGTCTAAGCTTATGTTAAATGTTAATGTTGATTTTTTGAACATTTGATTCCATATCAGAGGCTTATTCCTGTTTTGTGTCAACTTGTATTGCTCTCTAGGCTGAACTTGCCCAGTGTTTGGAGAGAGATGGTTACAAGTCTATACACGAGGCGGTTGGAGCAGATTGCAGATAGCTTTGACTACATGATGCGGTTGCATAGGCTAGAATGAAATGTATACCAAATAACCCACCATGTCAAGTCAACTCGGGGAACATTCAATTTGGCAGTAGTTTCCCTTCGCTTAATTGGTGATATTTTGTTTCTTTTCCCCCTTCATTTGTTGGCAGCACTTGCTGTAAGTTTTAATAGGTAAGAATAGATTGACAATTTTGCCCTATTGAGTAATTCCTGTTGGCGTGAAACAAAGTTGATTCTCGATCCTATCTATAATATGGTGCAAGATGATTTTCATATCTCTTATTCGTATTAAATGATGAATTTCAGTTACAAAATGGTCTTATCTGATATCCCTTCTGAGACTGCAGTTTAAGGGATCTGCAATTACCGTCCTTTTACAAAGCTTATGATTTCTTATATTTTGAACTCCAGCATTTGCATTACCGTTCTATTAGTATATGGCTTTACCTTGTTTACCCTTTTGGCTAATGGATCCTTTTCTGAACTAACAAACAAACAAATAATAATAACAATAATTTGTAAGTACCTTAGAATAGCGTCTTGTAAATATATTACTTGGATATTTGTGTAAATGCGTAGAAATTTGTATACATATGGAGGTCATATGTATATTAAGTGTTCTTTAGATAACTAAATGATGAATACATATGATAGTTCTATGTTATGGGGCATAGTAAGAGACGTGATGGGGAGACGAAGATCCTATACGATTTATTGGATTTCTTGTCTAAAGATTAGGGTAATGGAAGGCACGTTATACAAGTACTTGGCATCAAGCAAAATAATCAAGCACAGATGTGTCTTTATAAAGTTCTCGTAGTTGCAAGCAACTTTACCCTCCTTACAAGGGTGCAGAAAGCATGCAAACATTTGCTGTTCCAAAATCATACAAAATCACTTGATTGAATCTAGTAAGACATTGATGATGAGGACATGAAAAAGGAAAATTTACAAACTTGGCCAAAAAAAAAAAAAAAATGGTCGCCATTCAACAGTTCATGAAAAAGCTTATTTCCAGTTGTTGGCAACAATGTCGGCCAAATCAACGACCCTCTGTGAGTAACCCCATTCGTTATCATACCAAGCAACCACCTTAACCATGTCATCTCCCATCACCATCGTCAGTGACGCGTCCACGGTTGAGGACACATCAGTACACTTGAAGTCCATTGAAACCAAAGGCTCGTCGCAAACAGAGAGGATGCCCTTCAGCTCCTTGTCTGATGCCTCCCTGAATGCTGCATTCACTTCTTCAGCAAATGTTTTCTTCTCCACCTGAACCACGAGGTCTACAACCGACACATTTGGGGTTGGCACACGGAGGGCAATGCCGTTGAGCTTCCCTTTGAGATTTGGAAGCACCAGAGCCACGGCCTTGGCTGCACCCGTGGATGTTGGAACTATGTTCAAAGCGGCAGCTCTTGCACGCCGGAGATCACGGTGGCTCGCATCAAGAAGCCTCTGGTCTCCCGTGTAGGAATGGGTAGTTGTCATAGTTCCCTTGATAATACCTGCAACATCATCAATTCAATATACTATAATCAGAACCAACACCAAACAGGCTAACAACGTTGCTATAGTTCTGACAACATTACAGGCAAACTTTCTGTACGTGTTTTGATGTCATTTGTCTGAAGATGGTTAATTCAAGTTGAATTTGAAATACTTAAACTCGTGCTTATATATCTGTTTATTCTTCCCATTCTTTCTTAATTTAGGATGGCTATTACATGGTATGAATTTGATGAAAAGTGGTTTGAAGAAACATTACCAAATTTGGAGTCAAGGACCTTGACGAAAGGAGCCAGACAGTTGGTAGTGCAAGAGGCATTGCTGACAATAGGCTCATCATCGCTGTAGGCATCTGCATTCACACCAACAACGTAGGTGGGAATGTCTCCTTTTCCCGGAGCGGTGATCAGCACCTTCCTAGCCCCTGCAGTTATGTGTTTCCCAGCACCCTCTCTGTCAACAAACACCCCCGTACCTTCGATCACCAGATCAATACCCAACTCCCTGTTAAATTTCCAACATTTTTCAAAGAAAATCCCGTTAATTAATGCATCATTCTCAAAATCAGCTAGAGTTACATGTATATATTCATGCCCAAATGCAACAAACTAGAAAAAAGAGTATAAAGGTTTGGTAGTTACTTCCAAGGAAGATTCAGGGGGTTGCGGTCGGAGACAACTTTGATGAACTTTCCATCAACAGTGATGCCACCATCAGCAGGTTTAACATCAGCATCAAAGATACCAAGGGTAGAATCGTATTTGAGAAGGTGAGAGGCTTGTTTAACACCTCCACTGTCGTTGAGGGCTATAATCTCAAGAGGTGAGTCCTTCCTCCCATGCCAGCACCTCAAGAAGTTCCTTCCAATTCGTCCGAACCCATTGATAGCTACCTTCAGCTTGGCCTCTACTACTCCCCTGTTGTTCTTTCCTCCAATCTACATCAGTCTTCATGTCACATCGAGATTTATACAAATGGAGTTCCTTAAGCTTATGCTTATGTCAGCTCCAACTATACATGGGGTCTTTTGACCGACCAACTGCCCCAACTTGAAATAGTAATTGAAAACTATATACACCCTCAATTACAGTGTATTCAAAGCGCTCGAATTTATTTTTCAAGATAATATTTTTATTTTATCGTTAAACCAAGTGGTGTGCATACTTGATTAAACTATAACTATTGCTTTTCACTCATATCTACAAAACGTTTGATAAACAAAAGAAAGAATGCCGTATTATATGAAAAACCGTAAATTTGTCATTCATTCTTCCATGTTCTCAGTTCTTTAGTCCTTTCAAGCCCAAGAAAATGTTGTTGATTTAGAGAACAAGTGCGACTAATACTTATCTCAATATGTTGTCAAGAAAGCCCGTACGATATTTGTGAAACGCGTCCTGATATCTACTAAATTACTATGGTGTCAAGAAAGTAATTTCTTACGTTTAAAAATTAAGGAGACATTCGCACTGATATTATGATAGGTCATTTCAGCCTCTTTATCCAACAATTCAGGCTTTTGATTAGCTTTTCCAAGTAGTGTAAGGCGTAGGGAGTACTAGTTTAAAGTTTCTTCAGTTTTGGAGAGGACGAGGTTTTTACAAACTTAGTGAAACTTGCGACCTACCCGAATTAGAAAAAAAGAAAAAATCCTTGTGGCTACAAAGTAGCACATAGACGCACGACAGAAAGACGTATAACGTAATGACGTACATTTACAAAATCAAAAATGTCATGTTATCTTCGGTTGTATAGAGGTCTACGTCTAGGAACATCCAGTAGTACCGTACAGGGAAAAAGATTGAGATAGAGAGTCCATGAGATCACAAGTTATAAACAAGGATCCAAGTGAAAAATGCAACACTCACAGCAGATGTTTGGAAAGCAACCAAAGAGAGCAAGTCATCATTAGCTTTTCTAGCAAACGGGATGGAGGATGATGTGCTGCGGAGCCCCCCGAATTCGGCGAATCCCTTATTGCTCACCTGCTCATTTCTCACGTATGTTACACAAACTATACATATCACAACATGCAGAAGCTAAGTTGAATACTAAAGTAAAGGAGAAAGAACCTGGAGAGATGAATTGGCCACGGAGAGAGCAGCCGAAGCCATGTGTGCTTAGAGTGATAAGTAGGCCTGAAGGGAGGAGAAGGACAGCAGCAGAGAATGAAGTGTTATGGTGGTTAAAAGAGTGGAAGATGAGGAAGTATAAGGAGATGAGAAGAAAGAGAGTGGATGAGATTGTCGATGGTGGAGGATAGCCTTTCACTCTTTGTATGGCTCTGCTTGTGTTTGTAATCTCATGTTTTCTTTGCTTCAATCACTCATTTATTTCTTTTTTTAATGCTTTCCAAGTCTTGCTTAGTCCCCGTATTCTTCCCTTCTGCTGACACTAACGAGAATGCAATGTCATCATTTACATTTTTTTTTTATTTACACAGTTTCAATCCGATTATCAACTGAGTTATGTACGGCAACTGTTATTTACATTTCTTAGTTAAATGAATGTTAGATTGATTTAATTTTTGTTAACTACCTAAAACCAATTACGAAAAGTTTACCATTTCCCAGTCAAAGTAGTCCTAAGTTGTTAATGTGTTTTGATTCAATTATCTAGAATTAGGAGAGAAAAAAATCAAGAAAAATCTAACTTACGACTTACTAAATTAAATTAAAATGTTGGAACTCATGTAACTGGATTTTTACATTTACTATGAAAACCAAACCAATTTTTACTTTTGCATTTTTTGTTTGGTTCACAGTCTCTGACTCCATGTCCTTATTCCGAAGTGCAGTATTATTAAGTGGGTTGTGTATTAAGATATATAGACCTATAGTGTGTAAGCCTCTGGATAATGTTGTCGGTTCACAAAATGATTGATCTGTATCAGTGTTTTAGAGACAACGAAAAATATGTGGGCAAAAGAATTCCAGATGACATTAAAGTATTTATGGGAAAACGTTTTGGCCATATGACTATTCTTTGCCCATGTGATGAAGGATAGAAGATCCTGGATTTTCTACCCCCCCCCCCCCCCCCCCTTAAGATAGAGCTACCAGCGAAAATCAGACTACTTTATCTTCATGCGGTGAGTACAGTTCGGTAACTTGATAAAAAAAGTTCATGCGGTATCAAGTTATATGAGTGAATAGTATGTTAGGGCCTATTGACCCAACCTTTACTGATCTGTTACTAACCGTCAACCACAGCGGTCGAACACCCCAAGTAAAATTAAATAAAAATTAGTCGAAGTACACTTCTGATTAACGACATCGGTAAGGAAACAACGAGCACATAAAACTGAGTGAATATTAGGGTTTTTCATACGAGAATTCATCGACCCATTTGAACTCGTGCAACACATAAATAGATAAGCACTAATTCCCCAGGAATATTTTCAGTAACAAGACCGACCTCCCATTGAGAAAGAAAATGATCTACATCAAAATGGGTAAACCTTTGGTTGCTCTCTGTGGCCTTGTTTTTAACACTAAACTAATTTGAATAAAATGTTATGCTACGCTACAGATTTGAATTTATTATCGAACTCACGGGTCTACTCTTAAACTTCCTCTACTTTTTCGTTCTGCATGTAATTTCTGTTACATTAAAAAAAAAAAAAAAAGTTGCTGATCAGTCTAAAGGTATCTTCTATCAACAATCCAAAGAGCTTAAGAGAATGCAACATAAAGTACTACAAATGCGAAGGACACGCAAATTCAAAGCAAACGAGTAGATAATTATAACACTAATGAGTAAACTTCTCTCAATATATCAAGAACGCCAAAATTATAAAACCCCTTCCCACAGAGAAGTGCGGATAAAAGTTATCCTGGAAGAGGGGGAAATACTGATACAGCAGTATCGCCAGAGTTTCAGTAATCAAATAACTATGTTTAGGAAGTACCTACACTTTCACATATATGAGTATACAGATATGGCCAATTGGTCATTTCTTAAGGGACAAGGTGCAGAACGAAGCCTAAACCCCATCTACATCACTAGTAAAGAAAAAACTAAGGAGCCACATAACCACCACCAGAAACACTGACCAAACAAAAGAATGATAAAAGAGTTGAAAGTGGGATTTCGAAGGGGAAGCTTCAGACCTCTTCTCTTGCTGCTTCAAGTACCAGAAATTCTTTTGGAAGTCCAAAACAGCCCAAACTAAGTGCCGAAAACCAATATCAGGCCAAAATGCAGATGGTGAGTAAAGAAGACTATTAGAGCTTTGCCACAAAAGGAAATTGCTCAAGCGGGTCTCTCCGGCAGTTCGTACTATAATATCAGGATCAGGGGCGACTGATGCATACATATGTTTCTCAATATCACTAGCCTTAATCATACTGTCAGCTTTGCCAATTTCATTCCCACTATCGATTGCAGAACTGTATCCTTCTGTTTGCAACAACGAAATATTGTCCCTTTTCTGCACAACATTCTTGAACAGCATGCACAATCTCATCCCTTGAAGTGTATGCAATACAAATCGACAACACAGCTTCAGAATTGCAAGCAGTAGCAGCCATTGCCTTTTCGGCTGCCAATCTAACAGACTCACTCAAGAGTTTAAGATTTCCAGGAAAATAAACTCTAACTCCATACCTATTCACCATGCTTTCCTCTTTAATTAGCTCTTCAATCTTTTCCTCCATCAACTTCATCGTAGACTGAACTTCTTCAGGGCGTCTTCTAAAATTGTCAATACTGAAGGCGTAAACAGTCACGTATTTGACTCCTAACTCGTAACAATATCTGAGCATGTTCAAAAGAGCTAAATACCCAAGTCTATGTCCAGCTCCTTTCAACAAACTGTACCTTTTTGCATATCGCCGGTTCCCATCCATAATGAATGCAATATGAACAGGCACAGGCCCAATAGAAAGCACCGATAATACACATTTCCTAAAGGCCCTCCCCATCAAGTCAAGTACTTGGACTGCTTGGCCACCTTTGCTTTTTACCATGCCAATGTTCTGTACTTAATTCTGATCTTTTATGTTGCAATAGCTGTTTTACCCTGAGAATAGCCAAAAAACAATAGATAAAGAAAATAAAAAGATAATACATCTGCCATTTTCCAGGTCAAAAGTAGCAATGGAACAATGTGTGTCCATTTGAAACTAATACACATATCAAATGGAATAAAAGGCGCAGGTAAAGAATTAGTCATTTGGCTTTTCTTCCAAAAAAAGGGTCATACATGGCTTAAAACTTTGGCAATACCACTTATACTCGTATTGAAGATCCAACTATTTTTTTGAAATGAAATGTCATGAATGTAAACTTCTCAGTGGATAAAATATATATAAATCATAGATATTCGTGACACTGGAAACACCAAGTCCCCGTTTAACATAAAAGCAAAGCTTTTAGCTAGTTATACTGACAGGAAAACTTACTCCCAGAGCCATCAAATACAACAATACGAGAATATGACATCCCTCATCCGCTTCATCATTTCATTTGCCTTCTAAACATTGGTTCTCAAACATTCTCTACGTTCAGTACTTCACACAACATAAATAGAGCTTGACATATGAAAGTTCTTTGATATTAGAACAAAGAGTGTTTCTTAGCAACATAAAGTCAATCAAATGCAACAACTTAACATGAAGAAACATTCCAATGATATTTTCTCAGGCAAATCACTACTCAGACATAACAACAGCAATACCAACAAACAAAGAAACCAAAAGCAAGTTCATTAATAAGCCTGAAGTAGTATTTGGGGAGAATGGTAAATTAAAGTAGATGATGTACACAGTTGAAGAAATTCAAGACAAATGACCAGGACATCATCTAGGATGAGAGACCTCAATCATTTACAACGTGCTTTTAAGTACCAGAGTCGCTTGGGTGCCGCCAATTGCCAATTTAATACGGACGAATCAGATCTCGGTTCTGAAACTAACCGAACGGCAAAGAATAATCGATTTCTTCTTACCTGCAAGAAGACACAAGGTCTGGGAGGGGGGGGGGGTTACTCCAATTACACCCTCCTCTTCCTCCGTTCGCAGATGATCTTTTACAGCCTCTAGCAGCAAGAAAAAATGGCTTTTGGCTTTCTAATGCATCACCATTAATGCAGATTTTGGTGCGCCAATCAAGTTCAGAAAACTCCGGTGAAAGCCTCAGAGAATTGTAAACAGTTTGCTGGGGCTCAATTCACAAGATAAAATAGAAATAAAAAAATAAAAAAGTTTCAGGGGTCAACGGCTGAATTCACATTAATCGCTGAAGGTTACTTAACAAAAGAGTAATGATCGTAAAATTTAGCCTCCCTACTGGTAGGGACATACACAGTTTCGGGCTAAGGTATCTGACCCGTTATATTTGAACAATAATTATATTAAGAAAAAAAAACTACAGCCGTTGGATGCCGAAAATATGATATAACCTGGTACTTCTTCAAAGCCGGGGGAGGTGGAAGGAAGAAGGGCTAGGTGCGCGCTTGAGAGAGAAAGGAGGAGGAGGGAGGCTGGGATATGCAATACGGCAAGAAAGGGACGGCGGGAGGGTGGCCGTTAGCGGTATTTCTTTCCGCTGATGTTGGGAGTTCCAGTCAGAGAGAGCAGGGTGACTGATGGACGGTGGAGTATATGAGAAGCCACGCATAGATGAATGTTTTTCCCTTTAACCTTTTCCCTTTTTATCGATTCCTTTTTTTTCGTATAAATCAACCGATCAATTATACCCTTTTTAAATATAAATCTTGACATGAATTCTTCCTTCAATAAAAAACTGATTATAAATTATCTTGACATTAATGTTTCTAAATCTGAACATTATAATGAAAAATTTGTAATCGAAAATTATAACGTTGATTGGATATTTTTGTTAAGTTTGGTAATTTAATAAAGTTGATATACCAAATTAACTGTATAAATAACATAAAATCTTCAATATGGTATTCATTTTAATCATTTCAATGTTCTCTTTCATAAATACTAGTTTATTTTTTTTTTAAATATTATCACTATTTTATTAACAAATTTACCTTTCTAATAAGATGAAAGAAAAAAGTAAATTAAAACTTTATTGGGATTGCGTGCTTTAACTATAATTCGTAGTTCTGATTGTCTCCCAAATGTATATTGGTTAAATTTTCATATTAGCTAGTGAGAAAAACGATGGTTGAAACACATGAGGTGAGATACATATCCATTTGAAATGAAACTTGCTTGCATGAGGTGACACATATCCATTCGAATTTCGAATCTTGGCTTACATGAGGTGAGACACGTATACATTCGAAACCTTAAGGCTATGAGTGTTGGTACTTCACCCTCATATAATACATATATATTCTTTCTTAAAGTAACCACTGGTCGGGTAATATTTGCATCACATCGCTCTCAATCACAACCGCAAGCCCATAAACGCACGCCCTCACGTACAACGTGGCTTGACATACACACATGGTCTTAGAAGCCGCTTTCAACTTACAAAACTATATGTAGCCGCCCCGCTCCCGAACCCTAACATCGGAAACATTGCACCCGCCGTATGCTACTAAGAGAACTACAAAGCGTCGATACAAATCAACTACATGTCACCATAATAACGTAAATCGATATCGGTGGGAAGTAATCACTCAAAATCTTCGATAAAACATCATCATCATTAATACAATGTCTAAGAATTTCTAAATCAAGACCATTTTGTTTTTCCGCACACACATCCACATACTTTATTTTTTAGAAATCCTGATTAGACCAAATTATATACTTATGTATACATAGCACACCACACGTACATGCATATAAACTATGAACAAACAAGTATTCAATCAAAATCATAATAAGTCAAATCAATTAGACATAATAAAATTGGTGTATGAATTCTAAGTAGAGAGGAGAAGTCAATTACCTTTTTTTTTTTCTCTTCTCTCTATACTATCCCTCACACCCACTCTCGCCTGCCAGTTTTTTTTTCCTCTTTACTTTCTGTGATGGCCGGCTGAGGCTTTGGTGGGGGAGGGAATGGAATAATGTTTGGATGTTTAAGTAGATGAGTTAAGGGAATAGTGGGGTTTAATGAGAGTAATGGTGGGGGTTATGGAATATTAAGGGGTAGTTGTGGAAATAGGAGTTATTGTGATTTAATTATTTTTAATTTTATTTTTTAATAACCAAAGCAACAGATACATACTAATATATCCATTTTATTTCATATAATCCTTTTGAAAAAAATCGGTTCTAACACTATAAGTCATACACGAACATCTGAACTTTGGGTGATGAGAGACAATAAATAGCTAATCATGAGCGAGACAAAGTGTGAGGTCGACATTTTTAAACTAGCTCTGATAATATATTGAAACTTGAGTTTATATAAGATGAGACTATCTACTCAAAATATTAAGGCAATGGTGTTGGTACATCATCTTCACATAACCCATATATTTTTTTTCAAAGTACCAATGTGAGACAATATTCTCAGCACCTCGCTCTCATGTGACAATGTGTCTTGACATACACACGCGCCTTAGAATTTGTCATCAATTTGGGGCCGGTACCCTCATCTTCATGTAACACATATACTTTTTTAAGTAGACAATGTAAGACAATAGTCTCAACCACCTGTCTTACGTGGCAATGTGGCTGATATACACACGTGTCTTAGAACCTGCTATCAATCACAAACCACAAGTTAATCATGAACATTTGGACTTGGGTGAAGAAGACAATAAACAACCAACCATGGGCCATACAAAGTGTGAGTCCATATTTTTAAACTGGCTTTTATTACCACGTTGAACCTTGGGCTTACGTGAGGTGAGGCTCATAGCCACTCGAAACCTTAAGACTATAGATGGTGCTACTTCGTTCTCAAATAATACATATAATTTTTCTAAAAATAACCAATATGGAACAATATTCTCAACAACAAAAACGAGTTCAACTTTAATATACATCATCAAAGTTATGAACCAGTACTTATTAAGGCAAGAATCAATAAGTATAGCTCTTATAGATAAGGTTCGAACCTCTCTTCCATTCATTCAAGTTTTAAGTATACCTGACAGCACTACAAAAGCAAAAAAATGAAACAAACCGCTACATTAAGTGAATAAAGCAGCAGCAAGACATGTTAGATATCAGGTTTAAAAGATAAGCCAACAAAAAGGTCTCAAGTCATGTTACAAGATGCAATATTTTTTGTTAACTTATACTCGTATCCTACGATTTTCAGCTAAGGCGTGTTTGTTCATTTAGCTTGATAACTTCAATAGAGGGGAATGATTTGCGTGTCAGTACTATAACGTATAACTGTATATGAGTATAAGTATGAACCTATATTGCCCGCAGGGCGTAGCTCAGATGGTTCCGGAGGGGCAGACTTGCTTCCAACGGCACGGTTCGAGTCCCGCAGCTGACAGTGTGGGGGCTTTATTCATGGTCTCCAATGGGGAGGTCCTTTGGGTAGAGTCCCTTGTTGGTCTGTGGTCACTGTTCCTCCCCCTTAGCGGGCCTATGAGTACCTGATTTACATCCTCCCAGCTGCTCCGTCGGGCCGGGGTGTGGGGGGCCCTTGGGGTTGGGGATTCAACCTTTTGCTTCCAAGTATGAACCTATATCAAAGTTTGTTGTTGCCTTGTCCTCTTTTACCATAATTTATTGATTATTTTTGTCTTGACAGACATGGATGCATTCATTCATTCAGACTCTGTAAGAAACTCAAGATATTTATCGCTCCACTTTTCTATTCCTTATGAATTCATTGTCCTTTGATCGTGCATCTATAAGATTGTTCGGTTTGTGTTTTAAGGCAGACTAATCAAAAATTCATAAGCAGCTTTAGGTACAAAATTAACCACGCCGTCTGGGAGATATAAAAGAGGGGTTTCGGTTTTTTTTTTTAATTTTTAAATCTGTATCATATCCGGAAAAAAAAAATCATAATTGCTTTTCAAGTATTGTTGGTTTACTATTACTTTAATCCCAGTCTTCCCACCTGCTTATTTGCTTGATAACCATTATTTAACATTGGTCAACTAGTTTGCGGGGACTTTGTGTGGATCATTGCATATAATTCTTCATCCAACCTAGAGACCGGCGAATTCCTGATTTACATCTTCCACAATGTTTTTTGGGACTAGAGCGATGTGCACTTAGGACTAGAAAATGGCTTTGTGCTCCAAGATTGTGTCAACTTCTATGAAGCACTGGATCATTTTCACAAGTTCTTCAGAAGTTGGCAAGCAACACTTTTACCTGAATTCCACTCACCAGCCAAACCAACAATGAAGGTGGCCCATTTGGTAAAGTTACAATCATTTGTTTGGTACAGCTTCATAGAATGTCACAATGCTTTGTAAAAATGCTGAAGATACGACACATATCTTTGGAAACTAGTGAACTGTAAGTACAGTTTTAAGTTATTTAACGCAAAGACTGAACTGGTCTCTTACACACACACAAAAAAAATATAAAATACTCCGAAATTCGGAAATAAATAACAAAAAGTGATCCCTAAATAAGGTAAAATACTCCGAAACTCGATAAATTAGGACTTGTGCATGATCCAAACGCCCACTTGATAAATAAAAAGGGAATTGTGATAAAGATAGTTGTTTTATTTAGGCGCATTTGGATTAATTTCATCATTTATATAGGGACAATTCCCTCACGTTGAAGTGTGTTAAACCCCTTTATAAATTCTTCGAAAGTCGTAGCAAATGGTTATAGTTATTCCGTAAGGGACTGATAAACCCAGCTAAAATGTCCGCCATCGTCACCGCCGCATTCGACGGCGCAGGTCTTCCTCAGTTCATTGAGAAGGTCCTATGCAATCAACGACATCTTAGGAGACGATGAGCTCCGATCCATCTTACTAAAGCTAGAAAGCCATTCAGATAAAGAAAAATTCGGCTTTGTGTGCAAGCGATGGCTTCAGGTACAGAGCAGCGAAAGAAAGAAGATTTGTGCACGCGCCGGCCCGGACATGCTACGGCGACTGGCTGGCCGTTTCACACCTCGTTTGGTGGAGCTCGATCTCTCTCAGTCTCCGGCACGCTCCTTTTACCCTGGTGTTTCTGATTCCGATCTTTCTGTTATTGCCGCTAGCTTTTCCTGCTTGAGAGTCCTTAATCTTCACAATTGCAAAGGTCAATGCTTTTTCATCAATTTTCCCCCTTTATTCTATTATTATCATTATTAGTGCTTTTGTATCTAGAAACCTGGAATTTGTATTAGTGCTTTTGTTTTTGTATCTAGAAACCGGGAATTTTTTCTTACCACTTTACCTTTTTTTATGGGGATAAGTTAACTTTGGTTAATCAAATTACAAGTCTGAGATTTCAGGTTAAATGGTTCTTATTTCTTGGTAAGGATTCTTTACCGGTGAGCAGTAATTGGATGAGGTGTGGATGTGGTGGGAGCAGCTTAAGTCTGGATGGATGTTTTTTTTAGTTGGGATGTAGAATTATTTTGATTGCATATGCTTTTCTAACTTACTGATGGCATATGGGAAATCACAGTAGTTGAGGCCTTGGATTTGGATTTGTGCGATGCTGATCCTGGTAAATTCTTGGTGGTGCTTGTCCTATTGTATTATTTCCAAGCATATCGAACTTGAAATTTGAATGAGTAGTTGATCATCTGGACTCTGGTGTTCTTCCACCACAGTCTTAAAATTCTCAACTCTACCTTGTATTTCTACCGCGGATGATTATAAAATGTATTATGTTTCATGTATAGATCTACTTGTTAGTTTTGTTGATAATAATGCATGCAATTGAAGTTCTGAGTCTTACATTGTCGAATCATATTATGTAATTGTGATGGGACCTGTGTCATGTTTTTTTTAGTTCCATCTAATATATCTGTGCCTTTCTTCTACTGCTGAATAAAATTGATGACTTTTCATTTCCATAACCTTCTGATTGGCACCTGCTTCTGTTTATGATAGAATCTGCATATGCAAGTTATACCACTTGCACTTGTGGCAAGCTTTGCTCCTTGAGTTTCTTTGATGGATTTGATTGAGCTTTTTAAGCTAGCCTTTCCAGATTTCCAAGTTTTACTGATGCGAAATTGATGCTTAGTTTTCTTTATTCTTTTGTTGTATCAGGTCAAAGTGATTTGTTCATGCTTTTGGCTTTTCCTTCCAGCTTGCTTATGTTGTTTGATGTTGAAGTTTCTGTTTTTATTTGACCTTTTTTTACTTTTGGCTGACAAGTTTAATACTTTGCAGGGGTAACAGATGATGGCATGAAGGCAATCGGTACAGGTCTATCTATTCTGCAGTCTTTAGATGTGTCAGAGTGCAGGAAATTGACAGACAAGGGTTTATCATCTGTTGCGCATGGTTGCCATGATTTGAGAATTTTGCGTGTTGCTGGATGTAGATTTATTACTGATAAATTGTTGGAAGATCTCTCCAGGAACTGTGCATGCCTAGAAGACTTGGGTCTGCAAGGATGCCCAAACATATCGGATTTTGGACTTGTTACTCTTGTGGAGGGTTGCAAGAAGCTGAAATGTTTGGACATCAATAATGTAGCAAGATTGGAGATAGAGGAATATGTAGTGTTGCCAGAGCTTGTTCGACATCTCTGAAGACGTTGAAGTTGTTGGATTGCTCCAGAGTTACCAATGAATCTGTACTAATTTTGGCAGAATTCTGCAGAAATCTCGAGTCATTAATAATTGGCGGGTGCAAGGACATATCTGATGAGTCAATGAGTCTACTAGCTTCTGCTTGTTGTAGCAATCTTCAGAGTCTTCGAATGGACTGGTGCTTGAATATTTCTGATTCATCATTGGACTGTATATTGCGGCATTGCTCAAAACTTGAAGTTCTTGATGTTGGATGCTGTGAACAGATAACAGATGCTGCTTTTCAAGGATTGGGAAGCGAATATTGTAAATAGATTTGAAGATATTTAAATTTAGCAATTGCCCTAAGATCACTGTGGTAGGAATTGCTAAACTTTTGAGCTCATGTAACCATCTTGAATATCTTGATGCTCGATCGTGCCCTCATGTTACAAAAGCAGTGTGTGAAGACGCTGGATTGCAGTTTCCGGCAAGTTGTAAGTTAACTTTTCTGGCAATGTGGCCGAGCCAGATGTGTTATTCTGAACTTGATTATGACTTGTTATATACATTCGATGGTCTTGTGCTTAAATATTCGATAACTTGGTATTAACCCATATAGGGTGTACATGTGTGTTTAGTTTGTAACTGATGATTCGACTTTCATTCCGAATTTCTATGGTGTATACGTGTGTAGTTTTTTTTTCTTCTTCTCAACTTTATGCTATGCATATATAGAGGTGGGGCGGTTCCCGGTTCGCAACTGCCTGTTCATGGTTCCAAAATATTTAGAGCTGGAACCGAGGGTAGGTCGGTTCTGTCGGTTCCAAGAACCGCCGGCTCTTGGTTCTGAACTTCTGGTTTCCGGTTCTGACTGGACTTTCTTGTTTCCGTTCCTGATTCCACACAGTTATAGAAAAGGAAGGAACAAAAGAGACAGTCCCAGACGTGTGTCTATGCCACCTCTTGTGAGAAGTTCAAAACTTGGGAGGAAAAAAAAACGACCCTATTGATTGGCTAAGTCGTACGTAAATTAGTAAATTTAGAAATGTCGTGCTTAGTGCTCAAGCTCTCCTGCATGTATCTCTCCAGTCTCAAAATTTACGACATTGTTTGTAAAGCAATTGAGATCTATATATGACAAAAGGTATTTTGTGTTAGAAGTGCTTTCCGTTGCATTTAGTATTTGATGAATGTCAAATGTCGAAGCTTGGAACGAGTGCATAACGAGGATTTCTCGATTTCTGTGGGACTTCTTGGTTGGCACCTTGTATACAGTGCAAAGGCTTTGCTGAGTACTATATTTTTTCTTTTTCCCTTCACTAGCAGTTGCTTCTTCATTCACGATGCGTGCAGTTTTCTCAAAAGTATGATCCTACTTGGATATTGTTGGAGGAAAATTTATAAATGGGTTTGTCCAAAGTTGGTGAGCAACATAAAACTTCTCATGCCCTTAGGGCACATCTAAAGTGCCTCTCCTAGCAGATATTACTGTAGGATGGAGAAAACAAGGGAAAGATTTAAATTAGGGGAACAAGAGAACTTATTTTTATCGTATTTTGGAAGTAAACCAATGTTAGATCATGTTGAGTTTTGATGATTTGCACATTTTGGCACTTTGAACAACCCATTAGGCGCTTCATGTGTGTTGTTTGAAGTCAGAATACTTCAAACGCCTACATTAGGCGCTTAATGTACCTTGGTGGAGTCAAGTACACTTCGAACGCCTAGATTAGGCGCTTTATGTGAAGTGTCTGGACATGCGAACACTTCGAACGCCTAGATTAGGCGCTTCATGTGAATGTTTGAAAAACAGGACACATTGAACGCCTGATTAAGCGCTTTATGTGACCTGTTGGAAAGTGCGAACACTTTGAACGCCTCTTTAGGCGCTTTATGCAGTCCACTATGCCAAAAGTACTTTTCCCCTGGCTGGGCACGTACTCCTATGTACTTTCTCTGAGTAAAAGTCAGAGTTAGTTCGAACAAGCGTGAAGTGCCACATTAAGCGCTTCATGTGACTTCGAACGCCTTAAGAAGCCTACATTAGGCGCTTGATGTGACTTCGAACGACTGTTCATTTTCACATCAAGCGCTCAATGTCACATCGAACGCCTGTGTTTTTGCACATTAGGCGCTTCATGTGACCAACGTTACAAAGGTCTTGAACTTCACTTTTTAAACATCAGTTGACTCTTTGTACCCTCTCTTTTTAGTGTCTTTTTGCAGACTCCTCTCTGTTGAAGTTTCTCAGGTTTCCTTTCTTGGCATTCATTTTTGAAATCTCTCCAAGAATGTTGCTACATGCCAAAGGGAGATCTCCAATGATGAGGACTCACCAACACATGATGCCAAAACCCATTAATGTCAGTGCAGAGGGTTTCAAACGGGAAGAAACTTTGAAGTTGATAAAATAGGGTTTCTTCCACATTCTCTTCTCCAACTTTCTACTTCACAAGCTCTCAAGTGCTCTCAAGCTCAAGCTCTCAAAATAGTTGTAAATCTTTGTATACTTTTACTTTATTGTTGAGAGTGATTATTGTAAGAAGAAGAGTCTTCTTCTTGGTGAGATTCTCTGTGAGAGATTTGGTAGATTGTTGGTCAAGGAGCAAGGGTGCTCTTTGTTTAAGTTTTCTAAACTTTGAAGGGTTTGTTGATAGTGTGTGGTGCACTATTCTCCCTACAAGATTTCTTTGAGGGCAAAGAAGATCTTTGGAGGCAAAACTTCAAAGTGTTTAGAACTCTTGGTTGTGGTCTAGGCAAGGTGCCTAGTTTGTATTCTTTTGATTTTGTTTTGGTTGTTGTTTCCCCAAAAGAAATAACAATCCCCATTTCAAAATCCTTCTTGTGAAACATCAAGAAGGTAGAGGAGTAGAGTCTCTTGACTTGAACCTCTATACATAATCGTGTTCTTTCTTGTCTTTCAAGTTTTTATCTTTCAAAAGAACACACCCAAGTATCGGTTGCACTCTAAAACGAAAAATAGCCACAAAATATCCATACTTGGTGAACACACTATTCAACCCCCCCCTTCTAGTGTGTTCTAAGGGACCTAACAATTGGTATCAGAGCCTCATCTTGCTTATTTGAGTCCAAATACAAGATTTGATCATTTCTAGTATGGATCCCTTTGTTTTTGATGATTTGGGTTCTCCTACTGCTGAAACCTCCAGAAGAAGGAGGCAGGCCTCTGTTGATGAGGATGTGAGTTCTCCTACAGCTGATTTTTCCAGAAGAAGGAGGCAGGAAACCCTATTCCCTTCTATCTCAAATGTTCATGTTAAAGTTCCCATGTTTGACCCTTTAAACTACCCACTGTGGAAGTCAAACATGGAAACGTACTTGCGTTCTTGTTCTCACAGAATATGGGTTGAGGTCTCAAAAGGATCTATGATTCCCATTGATATTGATGATCCTTCCCCGGAGGAGGAGTTCCAGTTGGCCATAAATAGCAAGGCTCTTGCTATTTTAAATAGCTCTCTTTCCACAAATGAGAGAGCTCAGATTCAAGGTGTCCAATCCGCACATGAAGCTTGGACAAAGCTTGAGATGATCCACGAAGGAACTTCTCAAGTTAGAAAGGCCAAAAGGAGACAGTTGATAAAACAATTTTACAACTTCACTGTCCCCAAAGGTGAAAAGATTGAAGAGTCCATCCAAAGATTCACCAAACTTGTCAACCTTCTCAAAGCGGTTGGCAAGAAGATAGAACAAGAAGATTTAAACCATTGCTTCCTAAACAGTTTAGGAAGAGAATGGAATGCAAAAGTGACGGCCATCGAGGAGTCCAAGGATCTTGAAACAATCACCTTGGACGAGTTATACGGGAATCTCATCACTTATGAGATTCATTTAGATGCACAAGAAAAGAATGATCCTATTCGCCAATCTTCAAAGGCGTTGGTCGTAGAGTCGGAGGACTCGGATGATGAAGTCGGACTTCTTGTCAAAAGATTCCGACGTATTGCAAGAAAAAATGGTGACGAAGCAAGGAGATTCGTCAAGGAAAGATACCCCAAGGACAAGGTGAAGGACCAAGAGAATAAATGCTACAAATGTGGGAAGCTTGGTCATTTCATGAAGGATTGTCGGGTGAAAGAGCCGCAACTCAAAGACAAGAAGGCCATCTACCAAAGGAAGAAGGCCTTGCAAGCGGAGGTAGCCCATTGGGAGAGTTTTCTTTCCGGATCCGAAAGCGACAATGGCGATAGGGATGATCTTGCACTCACGGGGGTGGTGGAAGATGATCTCGACAAGGAGTTCTTTGCACTAATGGCCATCGACGATGACAAGGAGGTATGCAACATTTCATCTCATTATAAATTTATTGATGAACGAGATGATTTAATACAAGAAAATGATCTCCTTGATTTAAAATATCAACGTGTCAAGAAAGAGTTTAGAGCATGCATAAATGAGTACAATGACACGTTAGAGAATCACATTGCATTGCAACTTGAGCATGACATATTTTTAACTATGCATGTGATTGCACTTGAAGAGAAACATGATTTGATGAAATCATGTGCTCAAGCCCTTGAGGATAAGAAAAATGATTCAAGGGTAGGTGCTAAAGAGATCGAGAATAAAGATGCATCTAGGCCAAGCATGAAAGTCAAACCTAGTGTCATGTATGCATCTAAGAAGGGAAATAAAAAGGAACAAGCACAAGTGATCAAGGAGTCTAAAACCTCCTTGAAGAAGCAAAGGCACATGCCTAAACAAAAGGCTAATGCACCAAAGGTATCACAACCTTTGGTCCATGTTGTGAAAACAAAAACCTTCTACTATTCCAAAGAAGGTGGTTCCTAAGAAGGAAACACGACATGTGCCAATGCACAAACATTCGCACAAGCATGCACCAACACACAAGCATACTCCTACATGTTTTTATTGTAATAGGAAAGGTCATGTAGAGAGAGTATGTAGAGCTAAGAATAATAAGAATCTTGTGTGGGTGCCGAAAGGCGAGATGAAGGTAACTAACCTTCAAGGACCCAAAATAAAAAGGGTACCAACTTCATATGGTTCTTTTGTAGGCCCTAGCACTCAATGGAGAAAGCGAAGACAAGAAGGTCAAATGGGTCGTGGACAGTGGGTGTTCCAACCATATGACGGGAGACAAACGTCTCTTCCATAGACTCACTATGCAAGACGGAGGAGTTGTCCACTTTGGCGGTAGCAAAGGCCAAATCAAAGGACATGGTATTGTGGGTAACGATTCCTTCTCTCTTAGTGATGTCTTATATGTTGTAGGTCTTAAGTTTAACTTGATAAGTGTCAGTCAACTTTGTGATGCTAATTATGAGGTAACGTTTTTGAAAACAAAGTGTGTTGTGAAAAAGGAAGAAAAGATTTTATTTGAGGCTTTGCGTTTCAAAAATATTTACAAAGTTAGCATCAATGATTTGGTTTCTCAAAATGTATCGTGTCTAGTTGCTAAGAATGATTTGACGCAACTATGGCATAGACGTCTCGGACATGTATGTTTCAAAACATTTAAATTTATTTGCGAAAATGATAAAGTCCGAGGCCTTCCAAAAATGAGTTTTGAAAACAATGACTTATGTGACACTTGTCAAAAGGCGAAACTTGTGAAAACAAGTTTCAAACCCAAGACAAATATTTCCACCTCCAAGCCCCTACAATTGCTTCATATGGATTTGTATGGGGATGTTGGAACAAGAAGCTTGGGTGGCAAACATTACACCTTCGTGGTTGTAGATGACTATACTCGTTATACGTGGGTGATGTTTCTTGCTAAGAAAAGTGATGCATGTAGTGAGTTTGTAAGTCTAAGTAAACGATTGGAAAACCATGTGGGTGACACCATCAAAACCATCCGTAGTGATCGTGGTGGTGAGTTCGATGGTGATTTCGAAAGGTTTTGTGTATCCAAAGGATACTCTCATGATCTTTCGGCACCTAGAACTCCTCAACAAAATGGTGTGGCCGAACGGAAAAATAGAACTCTACAAGAAATGTGTAGAGCAATGTTAAACGAGTTCGGTTTGCCCAAGTATTTTTGGGCCGAAGCGGTTAATGCCGCTTGCCATGTGATCAATCGTGTCTATTTGAGACCATACCTAAATGTGACACCTTATGAGCTTTGGAATGGAAAAGTTCCCAACATTGGGTATTTCAAAGTCTTTGGTTGCAAGTGTTTTATACTTAATACCAAAGATACTTTGGACAAACTTGACCTCAAAGCGGATGAAGGTATCTTTTTAGGTTATGCCTCAAATAGTAAAGCATTTCGTGTTTTCAACAAAAGGAGTCAAAAGGTGGAAGAATCAATCCATGTTAAGTTTAATGAGTCACTTAGTGATGAACCTAAACTTAATGAGGATTGTGTAGAGGATGAAGATGTGACTCCTCAAGAAGAAATTTTTGAGGATGTTCCTATGGTTGTTCCTCAACGAGAAATCGTTGATGATCCTCCAAATGGAAACATCTTCGTTGACTTGAGAGTTGAACCTCTCGAAGGCACTCCTCCACCTTGTGTAAATGAACTTAGTGAGCCACGTAGAAGTGTCTCCTCTACTCACGTTGATTCACAAAATGTAGAAAATGCATCACAAATTCCGGAACATGAGGTTCATGATGATAATGAAGGTTCATCTCTTCCAGAATATGATCAAGAGGAAGTTGGAGGTGATGTCTCAAATCTTCCTAGATCATTTAAGCACAAAAGTTCTCACCCTCAAGAGTTAGTCATAGGTGATCCAAATAGAGGTATCACCACACGAAGGCAATATAGAGAGAATGCATTTGTCTCTCTTATAGAGCCTAAAAATATTAAAGACGCACTTCTTGATGAAAATTGGATCTTGGCTATGCAAGAAGAATTAAACCAATTTGAAAGAAGTGATGTTTGGGAGTTAGTTCCCAAACCACACGATCATCCTATTATTGGTACGAAATGGGTTTTTCGTAACAAGATGGATGATCAAGGTAATGTCACTAGAAACAAGGCTAGGTTAGTTGCTCAAGGATACCGTCAAGAAGAAGGTATTGATTTTGATGAGACATTTGCACCCGTAGCACGGCTTGAAGCTATTAGAATGTTGTTAGCATATGCTTGCTATAGAGATTTTACACTTTACCAAATGGATGTTAAATCCGCATTCTTGAATGGTGTTATTCAAGAGGAAGTGTATGTTGCACAACCTCCCGGGTTTGAATGTCATGATTCACCACATCATGTCTTCAAACTTAAAAAGGCTCTTTACGGTCTCAAACAAGCTCCAAGAGCTTGGTACGAGAGGTTAAGTACTTTTCTTCTTAATAATGGTTTTTCAAGAGGTAAAGTTGACACTACTTTGTTCATAAAAGAACAAGGTAGGAATCATTTAATTGTTCAAGTATATGTTGATGATATTATTTTTGGTGCTACTAACAATTGTCTTTGTGAGCAATTTGCTAGTCTTATGCAAGGTGAGTTCGAGATGAGCATGATGGGCGAGCTAAACTATTTCCTTGGATTACAAATCAAGCAAACCAAAGATGGTGTGTACATTTCCCAAGCCAAATACACAAGAGACTTGCTCAAAAAGTACAATTTTGGTGAAGGAAGAGAGGTGAACACTCCAATGAGCACAAGTGCAAAGCTTGACAAGGATGAAAAAGGAAAACATGTCGAGGTAACCTTGTATCGTGGCATTATAGGTAGTCTACTTTACTTAACTGCTAGTAGACCCGATATTTTACATGCGGTATGCTTATGTGCTAGATTTCAAAGTGATCCTAGGGAGATGCATTTTATTGCGGTAAAACGCATCCTTAGATACCTTAGAAGTACTTTGAAATTTGGTTTATTTTATCCTAAGAATGCATGCTTTGATTTAAGAGGTTATTGTGACTCCGATTATGCGGGGAGTCTAGTTGATAGAAAGAGCACCTCCGGAACTTGTCAGTTTCTTGGAGATTGTCTCGTTTCTTGGTACTCCAAAAAACAAAACAGCGTGTCTCTCTCTACGGCGGAATCCGAATATGTGTCGGCCGCCTCGTGTTGTGCACAATTGTTATGGATGACTAACACGTTAAATGATTATAACATTCACTTCTCAAAGGTGCCAATTTTGTGTGATAACACGTCCGCCATTAATATTGCACAAAATCCCGTCCAACATAGTCGGACCAAGCACATTGAAGTGAGGTATCATTTCATCCGTGATTGTGTACAAAAGAACTTGGTAAGTGTAGAATTTGTTCCTACACATGACCAACTTGCGGACATTTTCACGAAACCCTTACCTAGTGATGTCTTTGTATCTATAAGAAGTAGGTTGGGGTTGCTCAATATGGGTTGATAAAACCATCTTGAGTTCTGAGCATGAAAATTTCAAAATTTTTCAAGATCAGTACACATAAAGCGCTTCATCATACTCTTCTCAGGCGTTCGATGTCACATCAAGCGCCTGATGTAAAGGATGTCACTTGTTCGAAGTGGCATCAGGCGCTTTATGTTCCTTTGTTAGGGCGTTCGATGTAGGATCAAGCGCTTCATCTGATTTTGTTCACTCGTTCGATGTAGCATTAAGCGCTTTATCCTCATCTTCACTCTTGTTCAATATGACGTTAGGCGCTTCATCCTTGCTTATGAAGTCGTTCTATGTCACAATAGGCGCTTTAACCCTATTATCACTATGTCTTTTCGCCGCCTCTTCAGTTTTCGCGCCATTCAAGGACCATCAATACAGCCTCCTCTTTCTCTTCCCCACGTCTGCCTATTCCCCTTCCCCATACAACCCACCATTTCATCTCCTTCCTCTACCCTCTCTCTCTCCCACTTTCCCACTTCTCACATACCTTCCTCTCCACCATTACTCCACAACCCCTTCCTCTTCCTCCCTTCACCCCTTAAATTCCACCCTCTCCTCCTTCCTTTCTCTTCACTTTCATCTTCATCATTTCCTCTACACCTCAAGACTTTCGTTTTTCAATTCCTCCAAAAATGGCTTCCGCTGGTCCTTCAAAACGTCCACGATCCCAAAAGCGAAAATCAACGGCTGGACAAGGTATTGTCGAGCCTCCCGCAATCATCGCCATCCGTGAAGGACTCACCAAGGACAACTTTCCTTGGTTGAAAAAGTTTGAGCCCGACATCAAGAAACCTCCACGCTCCATTGATAAGGGTGTTCATGTTTCGTACCATTCCTGTATGCTATACCAGGAATGGGTTGCAAACAACCGTCTGATCATCCCTCTGAAGCTGCTCAACCTCAGCAATGTGCCTGAGACGAGCAGTGCACTGGAAATTGTTCCTTTTCTGGAACATCAAGGCTGGACATCCCTTTGGTCCAGACTTGACATGCAAAAGTTCTCCCGCGAGCACACTCGCATGTTCTACTCCAACTTGTGGGTCACCCCACAATCTGAGTCTCAACCATTCTCTCTCAACTCCTTCATTGATGGTACTCCTCTTAGCTTCACTGTCCCGGAAATCTGTGAAGTTTTGCATATCAGAAATGAGGGGTTGACAGATTTCTCCGTATTTGACTGGAGTTCCAAATACGGCGTCTCCGAGCAGGACGTTAAATTTGATCTGGGGTATTACCCCTCCAAGAAGACTCAGAACATGCCGTTGGTAGATCGCATTCTGCTCGCGGTTGTCACCTACTGCATCAATGGTAAGGCCACTAGAAATCCCAGCAACATGGATTTCTATGTCTCTTACCGCCTCAAGCACCTTACTCAGCTGAACCTGGCTTGGATCATCATTGAAGTCATGTTCGCGGCTCTTCGAAAGGGGTCCAAAGCTCTGCCTTTTGCAAACATCGTCACGATTTTGCTCAAATCAAAAGGCATTGCTATTAATGATGATGATTTGTCCTCTGTTTCCAAATCTGATCTTTATGATCACTATAACATCGCCCAGGCCGTGGACTCGCAGAAACGGAAGGCCACCACTATTCCTGACGAAGAAGAGGTCGAAGAAGGACCTCATGATACCACCGGTGGTAGTAATTCTTCGGAGTTACTATCCCGTATTGCTGCCCTTGAACAAACTGTTCAGCAGTTGCATCTTCGCGATGCTGAGCATGAAGCTCGGCATGTGCGGAATGAACTGCGCATGACTGCATTTCGCAATGCATTCATGCAGATCAGTCCATGGGCTCTTCCTCCTAATTTTGATGATTTAGGGGGAGAAGGTGGTGGTGGTGGTGGTGGAAATGGTGCTGGTGGAGGTGCTGGTGATGCTACTGGTGGTGCTGGTGGATCCATGGGTGGGTTCACGGATTTTGCCGCTAGTGGAGGTTTTGGTTTTAGTGGCTTTACACCACCAAGTGGTGGTGCTATGTAAATTTTTTTTATTTGTTGGTGTTAATTGTTTTTCTGCAATTATTGAATGAAATTTTTATAACTTGAATTTATTGTTGATGTTCATTAAAATTGTTTCATCATTTCATTCAAGTTATTTCTTTTTCATCGCACTTAGTGAGGGGGAGCATATACTAAGGGGGAGCTTTGTTAAGTTATGCATATTGTGAAATCATCAAAAAGAGGGAGAATGTTAGATCATGTTGAGTTTTGATGATTTGCACATTTTGGCACTTTGAACAACCCATTAGGCGCTTCATGTGTGTTGTTTGAAGTCAGAATACTTCAAACGCCTACATTAGGCGCTTAATGTACCTTGGTGGAGTCAAGTACACTTCGAACGCCTAGATTAGGCGCTTTATGTGAAGTGTCTGGACATGCGAACACTTCGAACGCCTAGATTAGGCGCTTCATGTGAATGTTTGAAAAACAGGACACATTGAACGCCTGATTAAGCGCTTTATGTGACCTGTTGGAAAGTGCGAACACTTTGAACGCCTCTTTAGGCGCTTTATGCAGTCCACTATGCCAAAAGTACTTTTCCCCTGGCTGGGCACGTACTCCTATGTACTTTCTCTGAGTAAAAGTCAGAGTTAGTTCGAACAAGCGTGAAGTGCCACATTAAGCGCTTCATGTGACTTCGAACGCCTTAAGAAGCCTACATTAGGCGCTTGATGTGACTTCGAACGACTGTTCATTTTCACATCAAGCGCTCAATGTCACATCGAACGCCTGTGTTTTTGCACATTAGGCGCTTCATGTGACCAACGTTACAAAGGTCTTGAACTTCACTTTTTAACATCAGTTGACTCTTTGTACCCTCTCTTTTTAGTGTCTTTTTTGCAGACTCCTCTCTGTTGAAGTTTCTCAGGTTTCCTTTCTTGGCATTCATTTTTGAAATCTCTCCAAGAATGTTGCTACATGCCAAAGGGAGATCTCCAATGATGAGGACTCACCAACACATGATGCCAAAACCCATTAATGTCAGTGCAGAGGGTTTCAAACGGGAAGAAACTTTGAAGTTGATAAAATAGGGTTTCTTCCACATTCTCTTCTCCAACTTTCTACTTCACAAGCTCTCAAGTGCTCTCAAGCTCAAGCTCTCAAAATAGTTGTAAATCTTTGTATACTTTTACTTTATTGTTGAGAGTGATTATTGTAAGAAGAAGAGTCTTCTTCTTGGTGAGATTCTCTGTGAGAGATTTGGTAGATTGTTGGTCAAGGAGCAAGGGTGCTCTTTGTTTAAGTTTTCTAAACTTTGAAGGGTTTGTTGATAGTGTGTGGTGCACTATTCTCCCTACAAGATTTCTTTGAGGGCAAAGAAGATCTTTGGAGGCAAAACTTCAAAGTGTTAGAACTCTTGGTTGTGGTCTAGGCAAGGTGCCTAGTTTGTATTCTTTTGATTTTGTTTTGGTTGTTGTTTCCCCAAAAGAAATAACAATCCCCATTTCAAAATCCTTCTTGTGAAACATCAAGAAGGTAGAGGAGTAGAGTCTCTTGACTTGAACCTCTATACATAATCGTGTTCTTTCTTGTCTTTCAAGTTTTTATCTTTCAAAAGAACACACCCAAGTATCGGTTGCACTCTAAAACGAAAAATAGCCACAAAATATCCATACTTGGTGAACACACTATTCAACCCCCCCTTCTAGTGTGTTCTAAGGGACCTAACAACCAACATCTATTATATATAGTCGATGGGAACCTAATGATCTAGAGAAGTAAGAAACAAAAAATGGTGGTACTGTCTAGCGCGGAAGAGGAGTTTAGGAGAATCAAAAGGAGTCACAGAGATATTATGATTGAAAAAATTGATTAGTGAGATTGGTTTTCCACTGAAACTTCCACCTCCACCTCAGTTGATGTGCAATAATGAGACATCAATTAGTGTTTCTGAGAATCCAATATAGCATGATCGAACCAAACATGTTGAAGTGATCAACACTCCATTAAGAAAAAATTCGAAGAGGGTGTCATTTAGCTTCCGTCCGTAAGATTAGAAGACCAACTAGCGGATGTTCTCACGGTCGTCACTAGACGAGTATTTAACTCAGCATTGCCGAAGTGACGTATTAGTGAATTACAGATACGAAGTTCTCTAACACATTTATTGACTACTTTATGAATTGTTAAAATATCACATGTGACAGTTGACAGTAAGTCAAACGAATAAACATAAGCACAATTTGCAACGTCGTTCAATCAACTTTTATGCTTAAGTTGTTATAATGAAGAGATCACACTAAGAACTTTTTTAGGGTAAAAAGTGTTAAACATATATCAAAATTTCAGATATTGTTCATTGTATATCAATAAGCTGAGCCAAAGTTCTAGATTAAGGTATTCTTGAGAGAGGAGAATATCTTGAATTTATGAATCACCGCATCATAATTTTATTTACTGTTTTTTTTTTTATCTATTTCTTTATATGTTAAATAACAGGCTATCCACTCATATCACAAGTTGGAAGCTAGAATCTAGGAGCAATTGTGGCTCTGATTATTTCTCTTGCTTTCTTTGACATTCAATTTAGACGTCCAAGAATCATGAGCCAAGTTGTCAACCTTCAATATACAATTCTTTTGAATATCAAAAGATATGATAGTTGTAAAAAAAATTGATTAAACTAGATTTGACGTTACGTGGATGGACACTTGAAGTTAGCCGTTGTGGACCATTTCTTTTGTAGTTATGACAACATTGAGATAATAGTTGGTTCTAAGAAGTCAGAAGATAGATACCCATGCAGGCATTGAAAAGTAGTTGAAGGTAGCTGGAGTAGACCATTTCTTTTATAGTTATGACAAAAATAGAAATAGTAGTTGGTTCTCAGAAGCCAGAGGGCAGATACCCTGCAGGCATTGACCTTTTCAGCCACAATATATATCCATACCCATGGCATCAACAATGTCTTAAAGGCGTATAACACACAGGCAATACATCCTTTTCGTGTCTTCTGTTCTTAGGGCAGCTATCAGTACCCATAACATAATAATTGGTGGTCTTCAAGGAAGATGTTGGTGTGCTAGCTTGTTCTATGAAAGATGGAAAAGATAAGTTTCTTTCTTATCTTCGAGGAAGTAATGCTTGCAAGGACGAATTTTCTGGTGTAAAAGTTACATCCATGTCATAATTAAGCCAATATTTCATTACGTGTTGTTAAAAGGATAATAATTTAAAACATTTTTCAAATAAATTGATCGTGCCATTTAACACACCGCATATTTCACGCATACGTATTTAATTGTGGACTGATTTTTTTATGATTTGATCATTATTTACCCCGTAAATATCGCGAGAATCTTCTAGCAATGATGTCCCGTTGCATCTAACATCACTTACCGAATATTTTCCACCGCCCTCAATAAAAAAAAGGTGAGAAAACACAGCCCTGCTTGTAAACAAATATGGCCACAAAAACCCTGCTCCTCATCAATTATTGTAGCAGAAAATATCAATGCCCGGAAGCTGCCTTCTGATCGCAGTGAAGAATCTGGTAGATAACATTTCTAGTCTCGTGGTAATTTAAATCTTTTATGTATATTGCCATCCTACAAAAATATCCAACTCTCTAGGGTCATATATACTTTTGATAAAAAATCTTTGTAAGTTGTCGACTTTCAAGGTCTTCGTTTCCCTTATTGAGAGAAAAAAACGAGGTACTAGTAACTTGAATATCCAAGATAAAAAGAAAGGAAAAGGGTTCTTCTTATAAGGAATATAATTTTATATATGTATATGTATGTGTATGTATTGAAGGACCGGCCTTGAAGCAACATGTAAAAGTAGTCTAAGAGGTAATTTGTTAACCAAAAGGGAAGTTACAAGTCACTGGCTCATTTATTGAAAAGAAAACTTGCATATGGTAAAATCCTTTTCACCAGGATTCATATATATAGTGGAAGTTGACGCTTGGGTTCGTAGTTGTAAATCTAGTGACTTGAGCATTACTACTCCCCACAATACCCATCCCATAAGCAGTCACCGCAGCCAAGTTCTGTACATGCCGGATCCTTGCGGGTTGTGCATCTTGTAAATCCACAAGGCGTAGGTTGTTGCAGTAATCTACCGACTCTGAGTGGAGCACCTGCACCACCTCCGACTGTTTCGTGTAAACAATAAATTAGTTCCACCATTTATATGTTCCTGTTAACAACATCATCCATATCATACATTACATGCCAACCCTTTCCCTTTCATTTTCCTTGACTATTCAGTTTACTGCCCCTTTTTTCTCTCCCCCCAAATGAGCTAGGACGAACAAATTGCTTGATACTTAAAGATGCACAGGATGAATCATGGGTTGAAGATGCATGCCAAAGATACCTTGAAAACGGATAAATTTAACTTTTAGAGTAGTTATTTCATCATCATGCATGCAGTTTTTGATTCTAGTTAGCTGGATATAATATTGTAGGATGGAAAAAGGGGGAAAAAAGAAAGAAAAATAAAAGGAAGGAATTTAAAATTACCACGTGATTGTCGAGCATATAAATGTCCTCCAGCAGATTTTTCACTAGCATCAGAAGGCAGCTTCGGGTCATATTTGATGTTTTGAGCCACAGTATCATCAATACCCATGGCAGCAACAGCAAGGGCAGCAACAATTGCCACGGGAACGATGACGAGGAGGGTTTTTGTTGCCATTTAATTTGGCTGGACCAGCAGTCAGGGGTGTGTTAATTGAGCTAGGTAGCGGCGCAGGATAAAAGATTGACTGAATGGTGTGAGATGAAATGGGACATGACACCTATATTTATACAAATCTTTCAAGCTTAGCTTGACATGGTCGTATTGCTAAAAGAAAAAAGAAAAAAAAAAGTTGACAACGTAATACAGCTCTCTAACACCGGCAGAGTGGAAGTGACAGAAATCCCTCTCTTCCATTGGGATCTGCTCCATAACATCCAAGCAGGAAGGAATCTCATTCATCGGAATTAGTGCGATGCTTGTTCTAACGAGAAAAAAAAAGAAAATATTTGCCCCGTAACATACTCTAGATCTTTTATCTTTTAAGATAAAACTATGAATATCCGCAAGTTTTATATCGTCGTTAATGGTAATTATTAGATATTAATCAACCGATCGGATCAAAAATAATCGACATCTGACAATGATAAATGCACAAAAAAATAAGTTTATTTTATATTATCATGTTTCATATCGATCGAAGAATAACTATTAAGATTTATTCATTAATTATTATAATGATTTGTCTTACATCATATATTATCATACACTAGAATCTGCTTTCTTTATCTTTTAGGAAAAAACTACATTTTTCATGCATCCGCGCGACAAGCCAATATTAATGACATGCTACGTGTTATGAAGGGTGAATGAGTCATTATCTTCTATTAAACATCTTACTCCTTCATCTAAAATAACATTTTCATTGCTAGTGAAACACATGATTAAAAACTATTACTTCCTCTATTTTGAAAATATCGTCTTTTTTCCATTATGGTTTATCCAAAACATGTTGTTTACTTTTCAAAAATAGTAAATATTAGTAATCAAAGTATTTAAATCATATCGTCAAACTATTTTAGTATATTGTTTTGTCAAAGTAGTTACCACATCATTTAAAACCAAATTCTTGATAACTTTTTACAGTGAGCATGCCTTTTCATAAATTTATCATACATTTCATCGAAAGTCATTTCAGTATCGGAATCAAAGTCAGAAACGAATGTTACCTCGTCTGAGACGAAACACACTTGAGCTTTCTCGTTTTCTGAATGTTCGGATTCTGAATCTGAAGAATCGTTCCACGTGCTTGCCTTGAGTGCACGCCTTTCTTTCTTTGCTTTGACTTCCTTTGGCCTTTTTCTTTGATCTTCCTTAGTTAGCCTATCGTTTTACTTGGACAGTCATAAGATATATGACCCTTTTTTCGTATTTAAAACATTAAAGCTCTTTATTGTACCATTTATTATTGTTTTCATTCATACTTTCTTTTATGTTCTTGGATTGCATTGTAGAAGAAGGAGGTGGTTTAGTCCTCTCCGGTTTATTAGTACGCTTGTGGAAAAAAATTTTTAAGTTTTCTAGCGGCCATTATTATGTCGTCATTTAATTCAGTGTCACTACATGTTGAGTCGGCTTCATTAACTTGTAAAGACTCATTTGAATTAAATGCATTATCCTTACAGGATTGTTTGAATGACTCAGCCTTCATGTAATTTAATTTAGCCTCATAGACTTTTAGTGAGCCGATTAGTTCATCCATTCTCGTAGTCGACTTGGTTTCTTCTATTGCCGTAACTTTAGGATCCCATTTCGCGGGAGGCTCCTAAGCACTTTTGTACCTTCTCTTTATTGGTAAAGGATTTTCCTAAAGACTCAAGTGCATTAAACACATTAGTGAGTCTCAAATCCATAGAGACTATGGATTCCTTTGGCAACATTTTGAAACACTCTAATTCATACATAAGCATGTTAATTTTAGACTCTTTAACTCCAATAATGCCTTCATGTATTAACTCAAGAGATTTCCACATTTCATATGCACTATTGCAATTTGAAACATAAACTGGTTCCAACTTACTAAGACCATTTAGTAATAATTGCATAGCTTTAGCATTCATAGACATTCTCTTCTTATTTTCACTTGTCCATTCACTTATATATATATATATATATATATATATATATATATATATATATATATATATTATTTTTTGTGTTACTCCATTAACTTGTACAACTTTTATTGCTATGTATGTACCATCTTCAACTATAGACCACAAATCAATGTCTATAGCCATTAAAAGAAGTCTCATTCTTAGTTTTTAATAAACGAAACTATCACCATCAAATAATGGAGGATGTTGAATGGACATACCTTCTAATTCACCTTCGTGAGGGATCAATGCCATATTGTATGAAAAGAATACGTTTGATCTAAATGAGGCTTTGAACTTCTTGAAGTGTTCAAAC
Organism: Eustoma russellianum; assembly: GCA_036186865.1. NCBI lineage: Eukaryota > Viridiplantae > Streptophyta > Magnoliopsida > Gentianales > Gentianaceae > Eustoma > Eustoma russellianum. The sequence goes on from AP025053.1 coordinate 36,516,286, forward strand.
GTACTCGGCTGCTAACTTTGAGTTGAGTCAAGGATGTACCCTATACAAAAACCTTGATACGGATCAAGGGTGAGTACTTCATGTCTTCTTAATGTGATGTTAATCTTGCTCCGGTACCAGTTGTTGGACCGTGATACCTGCACAAACACCACTAGAGTGTGGGTAAATAGTGGTTAGCGAAAATTACACTATTTTGTTTCTTTTAAAAAATCTCCTCAAATCTGATTTCAAAAATTTTTAGAATCAGTACCCATTTTAGAAAAAGTTAAAAACTCTCAATACAAAACTCCAAAAATTATGAGGATTTACAAAAATAACCTTTGAAGAGTTAAATTTAATTTGTCCAAAAATAGGCAAAAATTGAAAACGTTTGACCCTTCAAATAAGTATAAAACATCAAATGGTCAATGTAAACTGAATTGGATAGAAATATAGCAAACTTTGAAAGACTATAACTTTTTATATACTTAGTCAAAAAGATTGATTCTTATACCAAAATAAACCTTAAGATGTCTAAGTTATGTTTATAAAGGCCTTGACCAGAAAATGTGCTTAATATGACTGGAAAATGCACGTTTCTTGAAGACTGATCAATCTGTTGGAAGAATAGAGCAATAATATTTTTAAGACAGAATGACTAACTTTTCTTTGCTCAAATTCAATGATTCTTGTTGCAAATGAAAGCTAATAGTTTGAAGTCTATTGTCACCAAAAATCAAAGATGTTGAAAATGTTTTACTATTTTAAACAGTCGTGTAGAGTTGAGTACTGAAACTATAAAAAAGGACAGAAAAGTAAAGAAGACAGACACCAAGAGTTATTCTAGTTCGATCAATGTGACCTAACTGTCACGAGGAATACCTTTTCTTAGATTTTCACTATGAAAAGAACACTTGATTCTTGGGTTATACACTAACCCTAATAAAGACTTAATCACAGCACCTTTATAACAGAAGAATGTATACACCTCTCCACCTATTGATGTCACAAAAATGTAAACACCTCTCTGCCTATTGATGTAGCCTTATAGATAGGCATAAATTTCAACTTTTATGAATACAAGAGGTGTAAATGCAGCAAAGAGACAACTTAAAACAATACAACTTCAGCTGCAAGTATGAAGAACAAAAATGGAGAAGAAGAAGAAGAAGCACGAAAGAAGAGAGATCAACGTGCATCTTCCTTCTTCAACTCTAATCGTATTTATAGGTGTGAGCAGCCGCTTATGTTGATTAGGATGCTCACACGTCACCTTCAATGTTATCAATCTTACTTGTCTTTATTTACCTTTACAACAAAAGAATGTAAACATCTCTCCACCTATGATGTAGCTTTATAGAATGACTAATCAATTTCAACTTTTATGAACACAAGAGGCGTAAATTCAGCAAAGAGACAACTCAAAACAATACAACTTTAGCTGCAAGTATGAAGAACAAGAATGGAGAAGAAGAAAAAGTAAGGAAGAAGAGAGTTCAAGGTGCATCTTACTTCTTCAACTCTATTCCTATTTATATGTGTGAGCATGTGAGCAGCCCTTTATATTGATTAGGATGCTCACATGTCACCTTCAAGGTATCGATCTTACTTGTCTTCATTAGATTGGATAACCACCTCACCACCTTGCACAGTTGACAATTTCAAGAGATATGATTGGAACACCTCATCTCCTTTCTTTATGTTGAAAATTTTTGGCAAGAATGACATGGAAATATATCTTGAAATAATCAAATCTTTATCCGTATTTTTCTCCAACTTCCCAAGAACTTAGTTAGGATAGAAGCTGACCATTTCAGCTCCATTTTTTCTTCCAAAACCAGAACCCATGGCACCTTGGATGCCAAGCGTATAACTCATTGCCAACAAGTCATCTTATAGTGTTTTGGTTGGTCAAATATGGTGTAGTCTTGCATATATTTTAAAATTTGATTTGTCCATCTAACACATACATATATGGACGTTTCTTGGAGTCAAAAATAAGTGAGAAATATGATAACCAAGATTGGATAATGGCGAGAATGAAATGTCTTGTAATCATCACCACTTGATCCAACTACTTCTCTTTTTCTCTTTTTTAAGTGTGGTTGGTTGTTCCTCGATAATATGGCCAATATTCTGCTGAAAATAATACCGAAGAAGTCCAAAATAATGTATATAAAAATACCATGATGACCATATATTGTGACAAAATAAATGTCATATAATAAGAATCCTGAGAAAACCGAAATCCATGATATATAATTGATGTAGATATGAAGACCGTGAATAACATAAATAAGAAATCCATATATTAAAAATTTTATCATTACACAAAAAATAAGCTTGTGTAAATGACCAGAATGCACTTGTCTACAAAATGACCAAAATACCCTTAGAAACCAAATATGTCAAATGAACGTGTAATGATACTTCAACTTTGTCTTTTCTTTTTTTTATATGTATCCTTCATAAGATATGTCCATGCAAAAGCTCAAAATACTCTTTTGCCCTTGTAGTAAGTTGTAAAAACTCGGCAAGTTAGTGACATGACAACATACATATATATACATACACATCAAATTAAAGCATAGAATCATGATGAACATGTGTGGGATGTTTAAAAACTCATCATATATAAAGGAGATAGTGTATATACCAATAATACTTACTTGTTTGTCACATATTAAAGAAATTTTTCAATAATACGCTGACATCGATGGATCCATGTCTTAAATTTAGATACTGATGTGTACATCGATCGATCAATTTTTTTTGTTTGAGAGATCGATGTCTCTTAGTGAGGTTCTACTTTTAATATGTCTAACATCTATCGATCAATGTAGGATATAATGTGCACTGCGATCGATCGATGTATCTCACGTTGAGAGATCAATGTCTGACAATGAGGTTCTATTTTTAATGTGTCTAATATCGATCAATTAATGTAAGGTATGATGTGCACTTCGATCGGTGGATGTATCTCAGGTTGAGAGATCGATGTCACTTTCTTATTTGTTTCAACTTTTTGAAATTTTTATGATATAGAATGACATCTTTTTATTTTTAAAAATAATTATTAAAAATATACACAACAAAAGCATTTAAACATATACACAACACAAGCAGATTCTCTGTGAGCTCTACCAACCACATGTTTGCTTCAACAGTGATTTGATATTCGAAGCAGCAAACTAATTGAATGCTCTACTCTCAAGCAGAGACCCTCTGGCGAAACATGAATCTTACACCTCATAAGTAGTTGCTCATTTGGTCTACGTTTAAACATATATACGTAGGTGGAGATAATGGTTTTTTGGGTTTGACAAACATTTCCCATAATTTAGCCAATGATATCCCGACCAACTCCCTTATTCACGTTTTGTCTTTTGACCCTCTCACTGAGAGATTTTGATCCAGTTACGTCAGTTGGATTTGGATGGATGCTGATATTGATTCCAATGTGCCTGGCTCAGTTTGCACAAACTTGTATTGAGGTGCGTAGCTGTATTGACATCTATGCTTAATAGTATAGGTACTGGAGGAAAGTCTGTATCATTCATCTTAAGAGCAAAAAAGCATTTGATAGATGACGCATCTAAATCAGAGATGAAGGGTTTCTTCAAGAAAAAGAAGAAAACTGGCGGTATCACAAACCCAAAGGCAAATGCAAAACCATCAGCTACTCTTTCTACAACAAACTCCCCAAAGCACTCAGCCAGCTATGGCTCTGACATCAGCCAGCCTGCGGCTCTTGTTTCACATGACTCTCTTGATATACAAGGTTACTACATCTTAAAGCTCCTTTATCGCATATTGTTCGCATAACATGTTGCGGACCCCAACTCCTACTTTTCTGTAGGAATGCATGTCCTCTCGATTCTCTTGTATATAGTTATTCAATCTACATAGATTGCTTACAAAATATGTTCCTTTGTGAATTCTTTGGAGCTGATTCTTTACTTTCAATCTAAGCCGGTTATGTATTTTAAATGGCAAACAGATGATTATGATGCAAATGCAGAGCTGTTCAGGCAATTCGACATGAATATGGATTGTGGACCATGCGTTGGAATGAACAGTCTAGATTGCTGAGAGCGTGCCAAAGCCCTAGGCTTGAACCCCCCCCCCCCCCCCCCCCAAAAAAAAAAAATGAGGTGGAGCGACTTCTGACATCAGGAAAAGGTGGAGTTGAGTGTCTATAGGATGGCCGTGTTCAGCTGGACCTTGCTATCATTTTCTTCCGCTGAATTTTAGCCTTTCGTCTGGTAGTCAAATTCTTTGGACATGTATCATGTTGTAGTTGGATATTTTATCTTTGGTTCCTTCGCTTTGTAGTGTGTATAATGAGCCGCTGCAGGACTACCATGTTTGTTGATGATTGTAGTATTGTATCCATGTGCCCCCACAACTTGGAAAACATTGCCTAGAGCATATGTTGGTTTTTATGTAGATGTAATGCTTTATCTTCTGGCAAAAGCATTCGTTTCAATTCATTTTGTTTGAATAGAAGATTTGTGGAAATGTTCGATAAATAACGGATGAGGATCAGCAGACAAACTTGGAATTTCATTCCGTCTTGGATCATTTTTGGTGTTTTAATCGTGAGACTTCTATGGTTCGAGCCATTCTGAATAGATAAAAAAAGTAAACGGGTAGTAAGCTAATGTGAATGGGCAGTTACGCTGAATAAATTGGTATTACCTGATGTTGAAAATTTTGACATTGCACCTCAAATAATCAGGTACTGAAAGATTGCGAAATGATAATTGAGAAGTCCTGCTCTACTGGCAAGCGCTTCTCAGAGGGATGGATGGGGATATGACTAAAAGGTCCTCGAGACTACAAAATGCAGAAAATATAAGTTTCCTGAATGCTGCCCCGTCTCTGATACAAGTCTGCACTAGTCATTCTGCTTAAGAGGTACACCTTATTAAAAAAAAAAAAGAACACCAAAATAACTAAGGAATAGACTTTTGGTTGGATATCTTTAGCTACAACTTGTGCTCAAGTTGATAACGTGCCAATACCAATACTCCCAAGATACCGTGCTCAACTCATTAAATCTTGTGCGGTTCAGCTACAAAAGGGTATTTCACCTATATGCGGACGCAGTTGGCATTGGATATGTAATTGAAGGCATGCCCATTTGTACACTAGGAACCAATGGTCGATGTTGGGAATAACGACCCGGTTCTAAGCGGAATAAAACTGTGAATAGTAATTTACTACTCACTAGAATCTTCGAGTATGACAGCAAGATAGATAAAATAGACACCAAGATTTACGTGGAAACTCTCTCTCTGTTGAGGGAAAAAACCACGGGCAGTGAGAACAACTTCCACTATTCGAAATAATGGGAATACAAGAGACAACTCAAGTTTAGACTTAAACTTGAGAAATACAAGAGAATTGAAACACTCAATATTTTCTTATACCGGATTGGTATAATCTCACAACTCTCTTTTCCTCTCTCTATTTTCTTTCACTCACTTCTCTCTCAAGAAGCTCTCAAATTGCTTCTTCCTTTTGATTTTGGTGTGTCTTCCATCTACTAAGACATGCCTATTTATAGGCAAGCAAAATGAATAAACACACGTGTGTTACTATTCATTTAATGGCTACTTTGTATTTGTCAAAAATGATATGCTACCAACCAAACAAAGAAGTCTTTGTTTCACACATAGTTTGGACCCTTCAAATCTCCCCCTCCAAACTAGGGGCATACTCCAACTCTCATTGAGAGTCCATTCCAGCTTGCTTGACGCACCAATTAAACTTCTCTTTTGTAATGACATTTGTCATTACATCAGCAAGATTATTGTCTGTGTGGATCTTCTTAATTTGGAATTGTTCCTCCTCAGTGGCATCCCGAATCCAATGATATCGCACATCGATATGTTTGGTTCTCGCATGATACATCGTATTCTTGCTCAAGTCAATAGCACTTTGACTATCGCAGTATACTATGTATTGTTGTTGTTTGAACCCCAACTCCTGTAAAAATCGTTTCATCCAAAGCATCTCCTTACCAGCTTCTGTAGCTGCAATGTACTCTACTTCGGTAGTCGATAATGATACACACTTTTGAAGTTTCGACTGCCAAGATATAGCTCCCCCTGCAAATGTAAATAGATAGCCAGAAGTCGATTTTCTACCATCTAGATCTCCAGCCATATCTGAATCTGTGTATCCATCAAGAGTTGGTCCGGAACCTCCAAAAGTTAAGCATAATTTTGAAGTTCCTCTAAGATATCGAAAGATCCATTTCACTGCTTCCCAATGCATCTTTCCTGGATTTGATAGAAACCTGCTCACTACTCCTACCGCATGAGCAATGTCTGGCCTTGTGCAGACCATAGCATACATCAAGCTTCCTACTGCAGAAGAATATGGAATTGATGACATCTCTTCTTCTTCCTTCTCAGTTGAAGGACAATCTCTCTTGCTTAGCTTGAAATGATCAGCAAGTGGAGTTGTAACTGGCTTAGCTTTGTCCATATTGAACCGTTGAAGCACTCGTTCAATATATCCCTCCTGTGATAACCAAAGCTTTCTTGTTGCTCGATCTCGTATGATATCCATTCCCAAGATACGTTTTGCAACACCCAAATCTTTCATGTCAAATGTTTCTGACAATTTCTTTTTTAAGATTTGGATCATGTTTCCATCTTCTCCAACAATCAGCATGTCGTCAACATACAAGAGAAGAATGATAAATTTACCAGCAGGATACCTTTGAATTTATACACAAGGATCAGCAACTGTTCTCTTGAATTTCTGACTCAGCATGAATGAGTCAAACTTCTTGTACCATTGTCGTGGTGCTTGCTTCAATCCGTACAGACTCTTTTTCAACTTGCAGACAAAGTCTTCTTTGCCTTTGATTAAGAAGCCTTCTGGTTGTTCCATGTAGATTTCTTCATCCAGATCACCATGTAAGAAAGCTGTTTTTACATCTAGTTGTTCTAGCACTAAATTCAAGCTAGTTGCCAAACCAAGTACAAGTCGAATAGAACTCATTTTAACAACTGGTGAGAAGATTTCATCAAAGTCGATACCTTTCTTTTGGCCAAAACCTTTCACCACCAGGGGCGGAGGGAAGGGGGGGCCTGGGGGGCACGTGCCCCCCCCAACGTCGGTGGAAAAATCCTATAGATAGGTAGGTGTATTTGTATTTTTGGCCATTCAGTTCAAAGTGTGCCCTTGCTTGACAGAACACTAACCCTCTGTTACGTGGTCACATAATGTTTAGCGTTCGGCAATTCTCTGCTAAGTGACTAAAATGTGTCTAAAACTTACCGGAAGTTTGGTCTCTTAAATATATTAAAAAAATTCAAGATTTGGAAAACTAGTAGTCTTTTTTGCATGTAAGGTAATCGTTGAAAACTAGTAGACTTTTTTGCATTAGTTTGCTTATGAAAATGAAAGTTTCTTTTTTTTAATTGGTTGCTAATCTTACGAATACTGTGAGGGCTGATGCTCGATAGTTGATATATATTAATTTAAAAACGGCATACGGTTGTGCCACTCCAATGGGGAAGATGCTACAATTACACAGCTTTTGTGATTTTATTTGGTTGCTCTAAAGTCGTTCAAAGTTGAGAGCTACACATACCTTTAGGTTGCATTTAAATCTTTAGTGTTGCCTGTTGCTGGTGTGAATATTTTACAATTTCTAGCAACTATGTACACAGTATATAATTGGTTCATTGATTCAGCATTCAGACAGTAAACTGTAAAAGGTAATATGCTTTTCCAAATGCCCATTGTTAAACACTAGCTTTTGTGATAGTTGTTTGTTTCTAATTTTTCTGCGATGAATATCGTCAAGACTGATCTACGCAACCGGTTGGGGGTGACGTACTATCAGATTGTTTATTGTGCTACTTTGAGCATGAAATTTTTAGCACAATTGAAGATGAAGATATTATGCAACGATTTCAATCAATGTCATCTCGAAGAACCTTTTTGCATCCCTTGGCAAATCCTTCTCGTTCTGCAATAGGCAAATAAAAGGTATATATTGATGTATATTATTATATTCATTTAATAATTATGATCCGCATATTATTTGTTGTGTATTGTTTATTTTTTTGTACATTGGTTAGTAGATGTGTTTTCTTTCACGTATTTTATGTTATAATACAAAAATATATCTAGAAGATTTTGTCGGTTTTCTCGTCTGAAACGGTGACCGGTGGTATTTCTATTGTGAAGCCTGTCAGTGCCCCTCCAAGAAGGGACTCCTGGCTCCGCCACTGTTCACCACCAATCGAGCTTTGTACTTTAGCAGCTTATCACCATCTTTCTTTAACTTGAAGACCCATTTGTTTTTCAGAGCTTTCTTTCCTTTTGGAAGTTGAACTAGATCATAAGTGAGATTCTTTTTCAGTGAGTCCATCTCTTCTTGCATGGCTTTTGTCCAAAAATCTTTATCTCTATGAGATTGTACTTCTCGAAAATTCTTTGGTTCTCCATCATATGTTATAAGAAAGTATTGAGAACTAGGATACCTGGTAGAAGGTGCACGTTCTCTGACAGACCTTCTCGGTTGAGGATCCACATCTTCCAATTCAAGAGAATCAGGGGTTTACTCCCCCTGCTCAACACCACTAGAATCATCACCGGTTTCAGTTTCTTCTATATTTTCTCCAGTTGTGTCATTGTTCAAAGAAGGAACAAATGTTACCTCTGTAACATTTTCTGCAATAGACTTCTTTTCTGCATCGTTGAATATTCCGTGTTCTTGGAACACGACATCTCTACTTCTGACGATTTTCTTCTTTTCTGGATCCCATAGCCTAAAGCCGTATTCCTCATTTCCGTACCCCACAAAGATACAAGGAATAGTTTTGTCATCCAATTTTGACCTCTGGTCTTTTGGAACATGCATGAAGGCTTTACATCCAAATACTTTTAGGTGAGCGTAGCTTACCTCTCTTCCACTCCATACTGCTTCTGGAATATCAAAGTTTAGTGGAACCGAAGGTGATCGGTTGATCAAGTAGACAGCTGTATTGACAGCCTCCCCCCAAAATGACTTAGACAATTTAGCCATTTTGAGCATGCATCGCACTTTTTCTACAATGGTTCTATTCATCCGTTCTACAACTCCGTTATGCTGTGGAGTACCAGGAACCGTCTTCTCATGTCGTATACCATGTTTTGTGCAGTACTCTTCAAATTCTATTGATATGTACTCGCCGCCATTGTCAGTGCGAAGGCATTTCAACTTTTCTCCAGTCTCTCTTTCTACCATTGCATGAAACTTTTGAAAACATTGGAATACTTGACTTTTATTTCTTATCAAGTAGATCCATGTTTTTCTAGAAGAATCATCAATGAAAGTAACAAAGTATTTGTTTCCACCTAGAGATTCTACCTCAATGGGACCACATACGTCAGAGTGAACCAACTCCAATTTGTTTTGTTTTATCTTGGAGTTCTTCTAAAAAGAAACACGGTGTTGTTTTCCAAATAAGCAGTAATCACATGGGTCTAGTGATTTACCTTTGTCTAACGATATCAAGGATTGTTTTGCCAGTAACTGCAGTCCTTTCTGCCCAATGTGTCCCAAACGTCTGTGCCACACGTTTGGAGAATCGCCGTCATCTACTGCATTTATTTGACTTTCACACACCTTAAAGTGTGTCTTGTACAAATTACAACATAGCTTCCCTTTTGCTACCACCAGAGAACCTTTGGTAAGTTTCCATGTCGCATTACCAAAGAAATGCTCATAACCTTCCTTGTCCAGTGCACTTGCAGATAAAAGATTGAATCTCATATCTGGAACATGTCGCACATTTCGTAATGTAAATGTGCAACCAAGTGAAGTTTCCACAGTGATATCACCCATTCCCTCGATCAGTGAGGTGCTTTTATTTCCCATCTTCAACACACCAAAGTCTCAAGCTTTGTATGTGGAGAAGTACTTCTTGCTAGCAGCACAATGATATGAAGCACCTGTATCCACGATCCATTCAAGGTCTATGTCTGAGATATGACAACATTCATTTTGGTGACAAACCAATGTTGTCTCTACGTCACTGCTTGAAGCTATTGCTGCTGTGTTGTTATCTCCCACCTGCTTTTGACCTCGATCTTTGTCTTGCTTCAAAGATTTGCAATTCCTTTTGAGGTGGCCATTCTTACCACAGTTCCAGCACTTCACTCCGCTTCTCGATTTGGAACGACCTTTGGACTTGTCATAATCTTTTGATTTATCATGACTGTTGAAGTTTCTATTTCGGCTCCTTCCTCTTTCTTGTGTAAGAAGAGCATGTCCTTGCTTCTCTGGTTGCATCATCTTAATATGCAGCAACAAAGATGATGTGACCTCTTTCAATGTAATTGTTTCTTTACCATGAAGTAAAGTGGTCGTCAAACTATTGAATGAGGGTGGAAGTGAACTCAAGAGCATGATCGCCTTATCCTCGTCCTCTATAGTAATACCAAGACTAGCCATTTGGGATATAATGTCATTGAAATCATTCAGATGAGACAAAAAATTTGTACCTTCGCTCATTTGAAGTGTGTAGAGCTGCTTTTTAAGATACAATTTATTTGTCATCGTTTTGGACATATGCAAGCTTTCTAGCTTTGTCCAAATCTCCATAGCTGAGTCATTTCCGTCTACATTGTTCAGGACTTCGTTGGACAAGTGCAAGCGGATTGCACTTGCGGCTTTATCATCCATGTCTTGCCAATCATCATCTTTCATGGCTTCTGGCTTTTTCTCTTTGCCATAAAGAGCTTTGTGAACACCTTGTTGTATAAGGTAATCCTTCATCCTTTTCTGCCATGTGGAAAATCCATCATCTCCGTTGAATTTTGCCACATTGAATTTCATCTCTGCCATATCAAGAAAATCAAGAACCGAATAACCAAGCTCTGATACCACTTGTTGGGAATAACGACCCGGTTCTAAGCGGAATAAAACCGTAAATAGTAATTTACTACTCACTAGAATCTTCGAGTATGACAGCAAGATAGATAAAATAGACACCAAGATTTACGTGGAAACCCTCTCTCTGTTGAGGAAAAAAACCACGGGCAGTGAGAACAACTTCCACTATTCGAAATAATGGGAATACAAGAGACAACTCAAGTTTAGACTTAAACTTGAGAAATACAAGAGAATTGAAACACTCAATATTTTCTTATACCGGATTGGTATAATCTCACAACTCTCTTTTCCTCTCTCTATTTTCTTTCACTCACTTCTCTCTCAAGAAGCTCTCAAATTGCTTCTTTCTTTTAATTTTGGTGTGTCTTCCATCTACTAAGACATGCCTATTTATAGGCAAGCAAAATGAATAAACACATGTGTGTTACTATTCATTTAATGGCTACTTTGTATTTGTCAAAAATGATATGCTACCAACCAAACAAAGAAGTCTTTGTTTCACACATAGTTTGGACCCTTCAGTCGAGTCATTGGGGGTCGGACACCATATAAAATATGTGCTGTAGATGGGAGGTTCATGGGTGTCCCTACATGGCATACAAGAGGTCCTCCTACTGGATGTGCAATGGTTGCGCCATACAAGCCGACTCCAGGAGCAACTGCAGCAGGTGATTGAGATGGTGGTTTGTTAGTTTTGTTAGACAAACCTCCAGCAGCAGCACCAGTCATTTGGCTAGTTATTTGTTCCTGGGCCAATTGAACATCTCTTCTGCAGACATTTGTTATGTCGTGAATACTGGATCGCCGTTTATCTTTCTTCATAGAGTTGAAACGGAGGAAGTACTTCTGGGCATGGCTGGCCACCTGTGTAGGAGTCCGTGTGACAACGAAGTTTCTTGATATATTTCGCCAATCACATTTTCCATGTTTTTCCAAACCACGTGTAGAAATATATAGATGAATACACTCTGTGGATATATACTTGTGTAATTATACTACTCATATACAATAGTAACTGAGTGTAGTATATTGTTAGTCCACTTGTATATAGAAAGAATGGATAAATGTAGGCATTAGAACCACTTGGCAAACTAGCCGTTAGTACTGCTGAGCCTTATATAAAGGCTTTCTTTTGTACATAATGTTTATGTCTGAATATATTTTACATTTAGCCTCCAAACATCTTTCCTCTAAATTCCTTCACCACGTAGAAACAATCTGTATCAGAACAGAGGAAAATAGAGAACACAAAGTTTAGCCATCACCAATGGTGTAGCTCAACTTATGACAGAAAAGATGCTATATTATGTGGATTGCAATTTGAACAAATATGCTTCACGACTCAATTCGTCACCAAATCCAGGACACCTTAACCTTTACTCCATCGATATCAAAACAATCTAGAGTAGTAATGATTTGAAGATATATTAGAGAAGTTACAGGGTTTATCAACACCATTTTTACTCCAAAACACACCTTAAGAAGAACCTTATTATCTCTTGTTCCAAGTTCAATGAAAAGACATATATGAGTAAAAAAAAAAACATACGCAAGCAAAAGCGAGCTATATGAAACAAGTTCAAAGCAAATTGCCACTGAGGTGTAGCAAAAGGCTGTACCAGTCAATCAATTATCTTTAGCAAAACAACCTCACACACAACAATGCATGTATAAGACGAGAAAAGAAAATCCTGAGACTAAAGAAAGATACATGTGCTCCTCCTCTGTCCAAGCTATGCCTTTTCGTCTTCCCTGATTTGATGTTGATGAATTACCTCCATGATTTGAATCACTTTTCCCTGTCCCATCATCTCCAACATGGCTTGTTAATTCATTTGGACGGTAACAAGGCAAAGGTACAGCCAGACTCAATCTGGCTCAAGTCTTCAACTAAGAGTTGGTAGTGATATATAACCTCATCTACAGATTTTCCAGGAACTTGTGCTGCGATCTTTTCCAACCGATCTAAACAATCCTGTGGATGAGTTGCCAGAGCATTCTCAAATGCCTTATCTTGCTCTCTACTCATATACCGCAACTTGATTCATGAGCTGTCATCTAGCCTGCTTCAATTCGCAATCAAAAGCTTTATAAACCTGAAGGGAAACACCCAAACAAAAAATTCAAAACCCAACACAACTAACAACTTCAAACATAGAGCTTAAACAACACATGTTGAAGAGCTGAATTCCCAAAAGCAAGTTCCTCAACTTGAAATACAAGCGACAATTTTTTGTCCACACGCGAGCAATAATTAATGGAGTGGGCATTGTGGAGGCAGCAGTGTCAAGAACTCAGAGCAAAGAGGAAAGCAGGGATAAGGATAAAATAATCTAAAAGATTCATGTAATATGCAATGAAACATCATCACCAATAGTCGCCATCAAATGACAAGGAAAAATGATGTACATGATTCAATAATGATTTGGTCCATAAGATGAACAATAGAGCACTTGAGAAATGCCGACCACGTTGATGTAGTAAAAGCAACAACTTCCGCAAGACTGATTAATATCTGACAAACGGCTGTTCCAAATAAAGCATGCGTAAAAAAAAGTTAGAAAAAGCAAAAATACTAGAAGATTTAATTGGTGGTGGTGAAATCAGTTCATTGATAATTAGAGGAGTGAAGGGTAAACTCTTAAAGAGACCAGAGTAAGAAGCAGCAAAGATCCAAGAAAGTTACAGCTCAACTCTGCCAATTTCCGACGTCCAGAGGCCTCGCCATCCTTTATACTCCTACTGTTTAGGGCTACCAAGAGTCTTAATGATTAACCCCTTTTCTAAGAGTCCATCATGAGAGTCTTCGATATTTTCAAACTCGGACCCCCTGGAACAAAAAATACTAGGAAAGGTTGGAAAGCATTACTGTATGATCTTTCCACATCAACAGAAATATGGAAGACAGACTTAAAACCTTCGGATGATAACAAGATCCCAGTTGACTTTGCATCTGTTAATGTAATTTTGCACCAAAATGATGACAGCTCACCTCCCAACTTACTGTGCACTTTCCAGCAAAGGTGAAAGACAGCCAAGTTTCATACACAGGTAAGCTTTGTTGGGGAAAATCGGGTATTTTTCCCAACTAGTGAAATGCACCAGTTCAGAATTAGTGAACTGGACAGAACACTAACAAAACTACCCGACAAATAATATTGAATACTATACTACAATAGGAAAGAAAGCAGTAAAACAATAATAAAAAAAACAGAACAATAAAAGAGATAAAGAGAGAAACACAACCGCAAGCTTTGCCACTAGAGCTCAGCCAAGATAGCTTGATCTCCAAACACTTGCTGAATTGCTTGCTTCTATTTAGCTTGATCTCCAAACACTTGCTGAATTGCTTGCTTCTATTTATATGTAGAAGAAGATACAAGTTTTGGGATGATTTACGGGTTTATTTATATGTCTAAAATTCCCTATTCACTTCTTTACCACCGATGTGGTACAAATGGTAATTGTAGGGAAGGAGCGTGTGCTGAGCAAAATAAACGCAAACATAATATGAGGAAGAAAATACATCATCTTTGAGTCGGCGGATAATCTGGAGGCGGAGGCGATCAAAATCGCCGTCGTCTCTGATCTTAGCGAGAACAGCTTCAGGACTGATTTTTCTCTTATCATTGTTATCACCCCTCAAACTTCCTTCTTCCATTCTGTCTCCGCTGTAAACCTCCACCTCTCGCCGTCCCTTTTTGCACTAAATCCTGGATTCCTATTACTATCATACTATGTTTTTCTTTTTCTTTTTTCCTTTCCCTGTTCCTTTTCCTTTTCCTTCTGAGTATACTATGAGTATATAGATAATAATTCCTCTTGAAGTCTTACCTATAGATTCGTTTGTTCAAACACTACGAGTAGAAAACGTTTACTAATAACATAGTTTGGCTTATAATAACTCAAATCTCCTCCCAAATATTTTTAGAAACATCAGAGAGTAATTTATGATGTCGTTGGGATATACTAGATAAGAATGACGGATGACGGGACAATAATTTGATTATTTGAAACATAATGGACAACAACAAACAAAATTATAAATTTTTTTAGTTATTCTTATAAAAAAAGAACTATTCTTCTTCTCCGAAAGTTTAAAGAGAAAAGCGAAAAAGCGGTTAATTCCCTTTTATCCCCTAATCTTTAGAGTAATTTTTGATACTCTCAGTGTTAAGAAATGCCTCCATTCCTCTCTCAATCTTTAGAGTTAAGGTGAAAACCTAATTTCCAGGCCAAACGCCCACAGTTGGAGGGGTTAGGATCTCCTTACCCCAAATCACTCACTCCACGCGTCATCGCGCGACATGTAGCAGCAGGGGTGGTTGGTGAGCCTAGATACAGGTCACTCTCATCTAGCTTCAACACCCACCGTTGCTGCCACGTGTCGTGCGGTGACGCATGGGGTGAGGAGAAATTGGGTGAGGTGATATCATCCCAGAGACATATATCAAGTTGCTACACCTAGGGTAACCATACCTTCTCTCTATAGCTCTAAAATTTATGTACTAATATGCCCTTTCCCCTCTTTTACGGACTTCATAACCAATTCCGTTGCTACCAATTTATTCTGACATATATCAAGTTGCTCCATCCCTGTTGGACTTTGATGCATTTGATATTAATAAAGTGATGAGGACAAAATACTATCTTTAGAAACAACAAAGTGTAACAAATCCAATTCGTTGTAGTCAATATTATCTGCACTTCACAGGGTGTAGATCGTCTAAGGTTTACGTCAGCCACTCAAATCCAAATACATATGTAAGTCGGGAGACCAGAGGACGCACAACGCTCCCTTGACGGCGATTATGATCTCAAGTCAGCATTAACCCTTCTCGTACAAGGTATTGAAGGTCAGTCACCTTAATTATTGTCCCCATCTCAACCGAAACTGTCACCTTAGAAACAATGTATACCTTGGCTATGCCTTACAAGCCTACCATGGACCCGGATCCAATGCCTCGCTAGTCTCTCGATAATAGCAGCACAAGCAGACTAGTGCCGTGCAAGCAGATTGGCCATGCTAATCAACACGTGGCGCCACATGGCAGTCATGCGTAAGCGGGATCAAACACATGGCACCCTCGCATAGCTCCTAAACACGCATTGCCCACCCAAAGCATACAAAAAGGGAAAAACCACGCAAAAAGGAGGGAGGACATTCATCTAAAATACAAAAGGATTCTCTGTGAACGACCAGAAGAGACAGGTTTAGCTAAATATTACAGCATAAACACTTTAAAATATAGAAATATTCGTAACTGACTCGAGTGTCGGATTGTATTTTGGAGTAAAACTCTATGGCCTCTAGTGTTGTTGAATCTTGTAGGATTTTTGTAGCAACGATTGTTAGTTTCAACGTTAGAATCATCTGTTGATCCTAGGTGAAGATCTGACTTCGCCAATTTGGCGCTAGAGGAAGGGCCTGACTAGGCCTGATTTCTAAATATATTTGTTAAAGCCCACTTTAAGTCACTCAAAAATATGTAAAAACCATTGATTATGGTGGTGAGGAATCTTATCACCACCAAATAACAGTGGAGCAGGCCTTCAAACGAGCAGATTGAGCACCCTGAAGAGCAAGGAATCACCCAATAGAAATATATACTAGTTGTTGAATATATTGCTCAAAACATGGGTGCCTTCTAAGCCTCGGTTGAAAAGATTACAGGTAAGTCCTCAGAGGCCTTCCAGACGTTTAAAGACTTTCTTCATGGCTATCGAGGGAGCCAAAGGTCTCAAGAATCTTCTTCTAGACCGAAGGACAAATTTATAAGGGGTGCAAGGGACAAAGGCAGAAAATTGCATACTGTTTTTTGCCACCCACGAAGAATACCTTAGGAGTTAAATCGCGTCACTCTAGTTACGTACATCAGACAATATTGCCTCACTACCACTGAGATAGTTACGAGGATGAGTCATCTTCAGACTACCAAGAGTACACGAGGGTGGTGCAAAAAAAGTTCTTTTTCTAAAGATATCACGGAATATGTGGACGCATGCAACTTTAAGGTGCACAAAATAGAATGAACTAAGAAAGTTTTATACCTTGGCGGGTCAAGAACATTCTTCAAATTCATCTCAGTTTAAAATCGAAAGAGATGATCCATAAGGTCGAAGATGCCGGATCTCATTCAATTTATTATGTTTGACAGCTGGCCCAAAAGTTCATGGTGTAATATGTGTCGTGCTAACCTTTCATTAAAAAATCTTCACATTCAATGACTTTGAGGTAAAAGCCAAATGAGTCAGTCCTGCATTATATGCAATGCTGCATGTCCCTATAGGTCGATAAATCATAAAGATGGAATCATGATTGCTACATTCACTATTGGATTGAAGCCAAGTCGCCTCCTCTCTCAATTTGTCGAGTAGAAGTCAAAATATCTTTGGGAATATTTGAAGAAAGTCCAACAATACGCTCGCGGTGAAGAGCTAAACAGATTGAAAAGAGAGGTTGAGTCAGCCTACTGCTAGCCGAACTGAGATGAGTTTGCAAAAGGGTTCCACAAAGACTATAAAGACAAACGCGATGCATTTGATCGCATGTGGAGGCTTAGGCAAGGAAGATTTGTCTTTGATTTCCTTTAATGAAAGGATCCCAACCGCAACAAAGAATGATGGATTGAAAAAGGATATGTAATCGCTATAGGATCCAATGTCGAAGAGAGATAAATACCACAAAGATATTTGTTATGATACACAAAATAACAGACAGCTGGTGTGAGCAATTGAACGTCTTATTGAAAAAGGTCATTTATAGCAGCTTTATGACCCAAGATTATAGTTGCACAATATGCTAGGCTTTTGTCGACCACCTCCCGAAGAGAAATGCCAAGAAAATAAGCCACATCAGTGCAAAGATGAGGACGATGATGATAATGATTAGAATGATATTGATGCTACAGGTCAGCGCCTATTAGATACCATCATTACGGTTTCTCGCAGACCTGCTCAGCCGATGTCATGACTAGTGTCCGAGGGTGCGAAAAATTAAAAGGAATCTTTCCAAAAGAAGGCCAATTTATCACAAGAGTTACATATGGACCTAGGGACCTAATTCCTTGGGTTATGTCATCGTAGACCTGGTAATTGACATTCTTGTCAATCTCGCACCAGATAACACTATGAAGGTGCATTGAGTCTAGTAGGCATGGGCAACACAACCAACATTATTATTACGATGTCTTTCCAGTACTTGGGCTGTAGGACAACTCTTTTTTTTAAGGAGAACGTGCTTTTATTATAAATCAGGCAAAATAGCCCATCCAGGGGCATTACAGAGCCCTAACCCACATCCTACGCTAGCTTACATTTTAAAGGCCTTAGGCCCATTCCTCCAGACCCAATCTAAACAGCCCTTTGGACAAAGAAAAAATGAAACTCTCCTGACTCCCTTATTTACCAAAATGACTTTCCAACTACTCACCATAACTCCACTGTTCCCAACTACCCCCATTGAGTACGGTATCCAGGAGCTACGTCAGCTTCATCTTCTCTGCCAACGACGGGTGGTGGTTAACCTCCCTACGCAGCATCTTAGCCCACACCTACATGATTTAGTGCTGTAATGATATCTTCGGCCTCCCTCCAGATTCTTTTAGAAAGTTCAGTTGTTGAAGGAGGGGTGCTGATAGCTGCATGCACCACCTGACACCTCCAATACCAAGCCGCTTTGACGCCTTCCCGGAATAAATAGGGCCAGAGTTCCCCGCCGAGTTTGCTAGATTTGCATCAATACACTCTCCAGCATCAGATGAAGTGAAGAAGGTCTTCTAAGCAGTGTATTCTCGTTTGTGTGCTGACAGATAAGGCATCTAGGATTGTCAGCTGATATAATCAATTTTTACATATATTTTTTTGTACATCTGCCATTTATATCGAGCAATATTTGGTTCAATCGATGCTAAAAAGTAATAATAGCAATCAAATTAAATAATGAAAGTGTTCGTGTGATTAAATGGTAAATATTAATTATTTTAGCTAGATTAACTTTATTTTCTAAGATTAACCGAGTTACCACTTAAATGATGTTAAAAGTTATGTTATTTAGCTAAGTGTAATATAATATTTACTTATTTTAGTTGGACACTACATATTTTATTTAATATTACAGGGAAAAAATGTAGAAACTTCTGTAGTAGGCGCGCGTTTCACGTTGGAAAGCAATGGATAAAAGGATAAACTTCAGCTGTTGAGATCAGATAGTATCACATTGTTGCTGAGATTTTATTGCAGTTGAGTAAAATAAGGAACTGAACCGCTCCTCTGCGCCTATAAATCGCGGGAACACAGCAAAAGAAAGGGAACACCCAGAGCCTGGGACTTTTTCCCACAAGGCCGCACTTTTCCCGAGGCCCTTTCCCTGCCACCATCAAAGAAATTCAGAAGAAAGTCTAGCTTTGGCAGGAGAGAGGAAAAGTCCAAAACTTTTCTCTCTTTCAACCTTTTCAACCATCAACCAACGGAAAAAGCAAAAAGAAAAAAAAGAGAGAGAAGCTTGTAGTTGCAATTCCCTGTGCAGTCCAATCCCATCGTGTCAGTATCAATTCAGGCAGCCAACATTGCGCCCTGTCATCATAAGTTTTTCTGAGCTCCAGCAGACGCGTCGCTCTGCAGCCCTCAGCGCGTGTTCCGAGGCTGCTTTGCAGTGAAGTTTTGTACACGGTTTCTTTCTCTACTGTTTCTTTTATGAAATTATACGCGAATATGATGGATAGTATGGATTTGATTTGTGGCTAAATTTCTGTTTTCTTGACTAGTTTTTGTGACAGTTGAATTGTTTTCATGTTTTAATGTATTAGTTTTCCCTCTTTGATTTATTTAATTTACTAGTTTATTATCCCAATCATTAATTGTTGTTGGTGTGTATATTGCGTCAATAGATTAGCTACCTATTGATAGAACATATAATTAATTTCGAAGGACCGGGAGGTGAAGATTTTAATTACGACCGTGTCAACAACGGACTTGTAGTAAAATTGACTAAGGATAGATTCGGTTTCTACGGGTGGATAATTAGAAAATTCTAAGGAAATTAAATGCGACTCGATGGATTAAAATTTGCGTAAGGATACAGAGTTTGTCACACCGAGTTAGGTTTCTACACCAAGGGATTGGGTAAAAATCAAAATAGAGAATTTCTTCCTTAACGGTTCGGAATAGAGACTAGTTAATTATTTTGGGTTAAAGAGTGGATTACACTTTAGAAAAGAATTCAACTGGAGCATAAACTAGTCAAGGAAATCTTTAAAAGGAAAAGTTAAGTTTTGATATTTAATTAGTAGCTTGTTTCTGATTTTATTAAATTTTATTGATTAGGTTTAAATTAAGGCGAAAAATAATTTTGGTACTTAAAGTTAGTTCTCGTGGGATCGACAACCCTCTTGCCTGCTACTCTACAGTTGTACCTAGTGCACTTGCTAGTTAGTGGTTAAGAAATTACACATCATCAGCCGCCCCCCTTCGATGTAGCTCTTCCCCAGTGATGAGCCGTCGGTGCCTGATTTGCCAGAGAAGGAGATTGCCTCTCTGAGGCCCTTTGAGTTTCCAGAGGTGTTTCCATCTTTGGCAATCAAAAGACTGATCCCCCTCCTCCATCTGCATATTGTACATCTCGTCCACCCTTATCTTCTTACTACCAGCGTTGTTGGTACTGGGGCTTGAGTCCCCCAGAGCCTCCCAGGTGTCTTCCCCCCAAATCCCCCTGCTGGGATTGGTGAATTCTTTTGATTAGTGCAGTCACGTATCTTAAGCTACCCTAGACATAAGGTACACTCTTTCTGGGCCATCTTTCGTCCATAGGGTCCCAGTATTTAGCCCATAGCACACGAGCCCACAGGGCCTCTCATTCCTTAAACATCCTCCACCCAAGTTTGGTGAGCAGGGCAAGGTTCATTTTACGCAAGTTCTTGATCCCAAGGCCCCCCTGACACTTCGGCTTACACACTCTGTCCCACGCCACGGGATGCAAGGCTCTGTTACCATTAGTGTCTCCCTACAGGAACCTTCTATTGATCCTTTCTAGTTCGTTGATCGTACTTTCTGGCAGTTTGACCGTGTAAGACAGCTCTTTATGTCTTGTATTAACTCCATCATTTGAATCTTTCGGTGCGGCACAGTAGTCAGTAGGTCTAGTTACATTGCCAGACATCTTTGGTGGACACTATAATTGTCATCACTTATGAGTGGGTTTTACCGTTGTCAATGAGAGATCAGCCATCAATATTCTCCTCAGTAGGCCAACCCTGATTGACTTGGAGGTAATCATTTCCTCGCGATGCGTAAGCCTGAAATTCTCGTCCCGAGCCAAGGTGGTAACCATGTATGGTGATATGCAGATGGCTCAAAGCTTCTATGTTGTTGCGGTAAAAGGTAAATTATCCATACATTAAGTAAGCATTGATGACATTGTTCCTCCAACCGAGGATAAACAATAGTCAAACAACGCAGTATAAGATTCCATTTAGATCATGATCGGCAAAACAACGTGATCAAGATTATAACTTGGATGTTGGCAGATCTACTGAACCAGCTCCGGAATTTACTTAAAGAATGCGTAATCACTTTTCTCTGGGCATGTGAGGACATGTTAGGAATTTCTATGACTCTCGCAAAGCACAAGCTTAACGTTGATTCAAGCATCAAGCCTGTCAATTTTCTCCTGAGAAGACTAAGGTAATAGCTGAAGAGGTTGCAAGTTGCTTGCCGTCAAGTTCATAAGGGAAGTCCTTTGCCTAGTCTAGTTAGCCAATCCCATGGTGGTATCGAAGCCTGATAAAAGTTAGAGGACGTGTATCAACTACATTGACCTAAACAAAGCCTGCCTAAAAGATTGATATCTACTGCCCAATATTGATAGGTTAGTGGATTCAACGATTAGGCGCATTAGGTCTTCGACTTTCTCGACGACTTCAAAGGTTGTCATCAAGTAGCCTTGACTGAAGAAGACCAAGACAAAATCTCATTCGTCATAGAATGAGACACCTATTGCTACGTCAGCATGTCATTTGGGTTGAAAAATGCATGAGCCACCTAGCAAAGGTTGGTTAACTCTTTATTCAGGTCCCTGTTGGCTGACATCTTCCTACACAATTTTGCAGCAGTTACAGTGCCTCTATATGTATGCAGTCAAAATGCCAAATGTTGACACGCAACACAATACCAAATAGTGAATTCAGTATAAAAGTTACAAAACTTTCTATATATGCAGTCAACTTTTCCTCGAAATGCAACTAAAGAACTTCCATTTTACATAACCTGCAAGGTTGTAACACAGACATCCAAAATCAGTCTACTTTACATGAAAGAAGTCGCCAAATACAGTAATTGTCATGCTAGACTTTCAGTTTGATTTCATTCTATGAATAATAATGTACTTACCTGGATTCTCGCCATCTCATCTTAAACGAACTTTTCTGTTATTGATGTTGGAGAGGTAATACTTCGATTCTCCCAACTTTTCTTCAACAGCTTACCGTCTTCAACCTCTTTCGTTCGAATCCAACCCGGAATTTTACCGTCTTCAACCTATTTCGTTTGATGTTTGCTTCTCCATAAATGCTTTTTTGTTTTTCAATATAATCCGTAATAGATAGCAAAATGTTTAACGGTTATAATGCCATGGGTAATTTAGGAATTTCGCCCTACTCCGGGTATTTGGCCTGAAAATTGTGTTTTCACCCTTTAGCCTAAACATTTAGGAGGTATGTGTCGGGGATTACAAGGGAATTAACCCTTAGTTTTATTACTATTTTCGCACTTGCACTGCCACATATTCGAATTTCAAGGGGAAAAAAGGGAAATCAATCTCCTGTCTTCAAACTTGGGATCAAAAAAAAAAAACCAGAGCTCCAGGTAGCTGCTTTACCGCCAATGGCGACTTCAGAAGCTGGAGAAGGAAAACCACAATCTGCAACCTTTCGTATAGGCTACGCTTTGGCTCCCAAGAAAGTGCACAGCTTTATTCAACCCTCTCTCCTTAACTTCGCTGCCCAACGAGGCCTTCAACTCATTCAAATTGATCCCCACAAGCCCTTAATCGAACAAGGCCCTTTTGATTCCATCATCCACAAATTATCTGGTCCCGAATGGGCTTCGCAGCTTAACCAATACTCCGCCGCTAATCCCGCTGTACCAATCGTCGATCCTCTCCCGGCAATTGGCCGCCTCCACAATCGAATTTCTATGCTCGAGGTTGTTAACTGCTTGAAGATTTCCGATCTTTGTCAACCCGTCTCTTACGGGATCCCCCACCAGGTGTTTGTTGAAACTTCCCGGCAGCTGTTTACGATTCAGGACATAAAGTTTCCGGTGATTGCCAAGCCACTGGTAGCTGACGGCAGCGCAGACTCTCACCAGATGTCTTTAGTGTTCAATAAACGGGGTTTGGAGGAGTTACAGCCTCCGCTTGTGCTGCAGGAGTTTGTGAATCATGGCGGAGTTTTGTTCAAAGTTTATGTTGCCGGGTATCACGTGCAATGTGTTAAGCGTAAGTCTTTACCAGATATTTCTGAAGAAAAGCTAGCTACTTTTACTTCCCAGGATGTCTTGCCCTTTTCACAGATATCCAATCTTGCGGTTAAGGAGGATGACGAGGTGTCAAAGCTGATTGATGCTGCTGAGATGCCGCCGTTGAATTTTATTAATGAATTAGCTAATGCATTGAAGAATGCTTTAAGATTGCGGCTTTTTAACTTCGATGTGATTAAGGATGGTGGGATTGGAAACAGGTTCCTTATAATTGATATCAATTACTTCCCTGGTTATGCCAAGATGCCTTCTTATGAAGCTTTTTTGACTGATTTTTTCCTGGATGTTGTGCGTCAGAGCAAGATTGATTCAGAAAGTGAAGAGGAGGCAGCAGAGAGTGACTCCTATAACAAGGGGCACTGAGGTTTTGGGGAATATATATCTCATGCTGCAAAAGTCGTATTCTGATTAAATCGTTGGTCGAATGAAGTTTTGGACGCTATGATGCTGAAGGAATATATAAGCTTGAATGTTCCCCTGGCCTTCATGGTGCAGATGGTAGTGGTGAAATAACGCCACGCGAATTGCACGCATTTTTTTTTTCAATTTGTGATGCAACTGTGTCTGTTGGTTTTGTCTATTTTGCTTTTCCTTTTGGATATGTGACCAAATTGTCCACATCAGGCATCTTAACTTATTCAGCTTTCTGTGAGCGCTCCTCTTTAGGTGATGTCTTATATTGTTCAATGCTCCATTATATGCCCTTTATTTTGATAGGACACTATTGGTTGAATTCACTCCTAAGACGACAAAAAAAGAAAAGAAAAACGGGAGTAGCTCAGTTTGTTTAAGGTCTGCAGTCCCAGATTATGATCTTATACTAGCTGGTTTCACAAAAACTTTGAAGGAGAATCGAGTGCTTACTTGCTTTTGCCTTTTGAACTTGCATCATTTGAAGTTTATTCTTAAGCAACCTACTTGTTTTGGCAAAGGCATGAGTGCCTAACCTCAAGGGTTAGGTAAAGGTGTAGTGAGTCCTGTGAATGGTTATTTGCCATTGCATTTACTATTTGAAAGTTACCAAGTCCTGAAACGTTTGTGAATCGATATTCTCATCATAAAAAAAAACTTCTTTTTCTGCATATGATGCTTTGAGTTTCATATGGATTCTCAAAAAACTCTCTCTCTTTATGCTTCGTATTATCTTGCCTACTTTTGGTTTTCCTTTTGCAGCGTTTCTCATAGGAGCAGAACTATGTTAGTTGAAGGGGTGACACTCAGAAGACCTAAGTTTAAACCCGATAGATTTTGCTGGAAAGTGCAAGTTGTGAGTCACTTTTGTTAATTAGCAATGTTTCTACAAGACATATAATGCTGAATTATTATAGATAGATATTCTTGATTCCACAACCCAGGAGACAAGTATAGGAGGGTTTTATGAATCACAAAATGTTTCCCCGGGTGAAAATTGGTTGATCCGACGTTAATGAATCCGTCATTCCATTAACTCGTGTTGGAAACCATGCCAGATGGCCCACTATCTCAACGGCGGCCCTACTTAACAAAGAGCGAGGGCATGGGATCCCTTCAAAGATACTCGTACTCAAGTCTCTGGAATATGATGTACTAAACTTGGCTTTTAGCGAATATTGTACCATTTAAGACAGACCGAGTTATAGGTAGTTACTTCCTCTTTGCATCAAATACTCTGCTCTTTGTCTCTTTAGCATTTATCATTCTAATACAAACAGTTAGACAAACGAAAGTAATATTTGTCTGCATTTACCCATCTCTTGTCCCTCGATTTTTACCCTAGTGAGATACCGATCTAGCAGCTTTGCAGCACTCTTGCTCTCTCTCACCTTTTTCTTCTTAGCTTCCAGCAACCTCAGACGCTTCGACAATCATCACAAATTCTCTCATTTATAAAATTATTGCATTTAGTCTCGTCCTATATAACAAAAATGACTCCACATTTTCAGCAAGACCCTCCAAACATCATATTCCTGTTAGGATCATGTATCCATATATTCAGGTAGTCATTCATAAAATCAAATAGATACAAGAGTTCAAGCACTTGACCCTATCAAAACAGTCTAGGTTTATATTCTCCCATGCTTCTGCTATTTTAGTATGGTCATAGTAACACTATTTGGACTTAGGACAAGACTAAATAACAACTTGGATTAGAACTAAATAACAACTATTTGGACTTAAGACATATGATAGTTGTACACCTAAGGAACTGGTCTATTACTATCAATGTCATATGAACTCTAGAGTGGACAACCAAACATGGTTCTTTTATCGCCTGCATAGAACACCTACGGGAGGGTTGGAATCTTTTAACCAATTCCATATCTCTTTCTCTATGTCACTTAATAAAATTATGTCATGTATACTAAATTCATCCTGAATTGTTACACGTGTACAAGACCTTTATCTCCTAACGGATGGGTTGGAATATTCTAACCCGTCTTATATCTCATTCTGTATCTTATTTAATGGGACCATATTATGTATATTTAATTCATCTTTAATTGTTACGAGTGGCATATCTCATTTTAGAAAAGGAGGCATGGTAGGGATGGAAAATGTTACCGGACTGAGCATTTAGGTTTTTCACATTCCATGGCAGATACATGCATGTGTTCCTGTTTCATAGATACCTCATTTAGTTATTATTATTATTTATACGTGTGAAGAAAATTTAAAACCTTCTAACATTTAAAGACGGAGGTGGTATTTTCACATATAGATCATTGCATGGTAGCTAAGGTCGTACTTACCTCATTTTTGGTCTCAACGGCAACGACTATTCTTCTTATTCAAGGGCTGCTCCTTTGTTACTGCTTTTATATCTATATATATATTACCCATGAGTTTCTTCAAGGGTATCATACCGTCCTCACAAATCTCTTATAATCATAAATCGCCAATTATCTTTTTGTTTAATATTTTCTTTTAGATTAGTTGCTCCCAGTTAACTCCATTTGCAACGCAACAACTTTATTACAAGTTAATTTTTGAGTCTTGTATCGAACTATACATTTTTCTTTCTCTTAAGAAACATTTATTTAAATTAAAGCATGTACAGGACTCATAGACGATTAAGCTGGATAGTGGTGACAGGAAAGAAATGAATTATACTATTAGGATTTAATGGTGTTTACTTCAGTGCCCATGACATGAGGCAGCCATTATTGTGAGGACAATAATAATGGTCTGATGTGGGACAAATTTTATTTATTTTTTAAATAGTGGGATTTCATTTCTCTGTAATTTTAATCGATTGTACTACATACGACAAGACATGGTTAGGTCCTGTGTTTTTTTTTTTCGCTTCTTCAAATTTTAATTTCTTTTCCCATACCAAATCATTTGAATGTATGCAAATGAAATTATTTTTTAAGTATGTATATAGAAACATTCGTGAGTACGTATGTTTATAGGACTCAATTTCTGAAACTTGAATAGGAAAATGCACTCGTTTTGTAGTAGGGATCCTTGTGGAACTATAGGGCAAAAAGTAAACTAAAAACGAAAGAGCCCTTAAGTTTAATATTTCACGTCAACTTAGGAGTTATTTATTCTATATTTTATACATGTACTGTTTGAATTAAACTATTAAAGGTCTTTCTTTTAAACAATGGCAACTTGTCTTGCTAAAAGATATCCTTTAATTGGATGACAAATTTTAATATGAGGGACAACTTTAAGTTGGTATAATTGCTCAATTATTACAAGTTTTGCGCTTCAAATCTCATCCTAACTCCACGACGTGATATATTCACGAAGTGGTATTTCCACTTTTCCATATTTTATATGTCATTTTGCTTTCCAACCATTATAAGATTTTGCTTTTAGAAGCACACCATTACATTGAATATAACTGGTTTCTCCATCTTCCACCAGGCCCTTCACAACATAGGGCTTTTTCTTTTTTTATTTTTCTTTCTGGTGAATGGACCAAATTGGTCGCCATCTCTTCTTCTTTTTGGTCCACCAACTCTATTGCTTCTATAAAAACAATTGGAGTTAATCACATATGCTGTGGTGGAGACATCAAAAGCTCTTGTCAAGGTTTGATTGAATCCTTCAACAATACATTATTATTAATTAATGGGTCATGCTTCTGCAAAACAAAGAAATTTCTAATAGCAACAGAGACAAGCCCTCGAAGATACACGATTCAATGTTCTAAGTCTCCAATAGATATCAAAACAAGTGTATAAAACATAACAACTTGAACATGTTAAATTATTTGTGACATTTTAAACGCATAACTAATTTATTCTAGTGGGTTGATTTCCTCAAAACTGTTACAATTGTGTTCTTGTAGTCACTGCTTTCTCGTCACATGAGGAGGACATTGCCCGACAACTTTGAAGAATTAGTCACAGTTTAGTTGCCAAAATTGAGTAAATATGTTCTCTCTCTATCTTGGCTACCCAGCATTGCAAGTTTACTTTTAGAACCACGACATTGGCATATAAAGATATTTAGCATTTGGACACAGAATTTTAAGGGGCATTCAATTTTTTTAACTAAATATTTTTTTAAAGCATTTTACCTACGCAACTATATATTAGAAAACCTAACAAATTAGTCATTCCTACCATTTTTTCTGACGAAGTGGCCGAAGTGACTAGTATTGATCATTGTGTATATATGTGAAGATTTGGTTATTTATAATTTAATTATGGGACCACGTGTATGCTCCTACTAATATAATTGGATGGATTTAAACAATGGACAACTTTTAGTTGCCATAAACGCTCAATTATTATATCTTTTGAACTAAAATGTCATAGGGAGTCCAGTATTTTATGTAAGAAGGTGGCCTTCCCACTAACCAATGTTTTATATCTGTCACTCGGCTACTTAAACTTTGCACGTTCACTTTTAGGTTTGTTCTTTAATCAACGACCAATGTCACAAATTAGCTGCTATTTTATGTGGAAGGGGCCAGTA
This sequence comes from Eustoma russellianum, assembly GCA_036186865.1. NCBI lineage: Eukaryota > Viridiplantae > Streptophyta > Magnoliopsida > Gentianales > Gentianaceae > Eustoma > Eustoma russellianum. The sequence goes on from AP025053.1 coordinate 36,544,622, forward strand.
AGAATATGGCTTCTACAATAGATATGTTTACATTAGAACATATGTTTACTCTGTCACATCTATCATATTAATGTCATGTAACAACATACTTTAATGGTGATAGTATTATCATAAATCAAACCTTTCTAGAGAGCTCAAAGAGATGCCAATACATAAGCAGCATAGCAACGAAAAAAGATGAGCGAAGCCGCCATTATGGCTGGAAAAGAAAGATTAAATAAGATTCAACTTTTGATCAAATCTTCCATTCCACTCCACTGATTAAGAGAAGAAAAGTGCTACCATTTGTTTATGTTTGAGGTTAACTTCTTCCCTAGTGGATGATCAGTTTATCACCCACACAAAAAACAAAAGAAATATCACTTTCTCATAAATGATCACTCCTCCATGTATACTTTATTCAACATTTTCTCACAATAATTGAAGATATGTTCTTGTACCTCTATCATTTCAAACTATACACACTTCAAATAGCTACCCGATGTGATTATTCTGCATACCCCTGCCATTTTTCCTGTCGTATAATTATTCAAGTATGACAGCTTAAATGATAGAGTAAGAAAAACCACCAATATTAATTAAAAGGATTCATATCTCTAAACAAAAAAATAGTTATAATAAGATCTCTAATTTAGTTTCACATCAAAGATCTCGACTCTAATAATTCTAGAGATTCATTTGCCATCACGTATCAATATCAAATTATAGAACCCCAGACTTATCTTTGATATATACATACACTTCAATTTCTTTACAACAAACGTACTACACTCACAAGAGAGATGGGATAGAATATGAACCCTTGTTCTCAATGAGAAATGCAATGACCTTGATCATTAGACCAATTTGACTTCCTATATAAATATATGCACTCACAAATATTTCTATTTCTATATATATATATATATATATATATATATATATATATATATATATATATATATATATATATATTAACGTTAAAGACGGTAGGGAGATGATGTTTTGTGAGTTGGAGATGTTTATCATGCCTACAGTTGAATTGGTGCGACACCAATTAATGCTAGAGAAGTGGCGCGACTTCAGTCGCATGACTTTATACATTACCCATACTCCTTTAGCTAATAAAAATTTACAAAACATAACTTTCCTAATTGTTCATTAGAAAACAAAAAAAAATCTAAATGATTGTGGTGTTATTTCTCAGCATCATGAATTTGTATTTTGAGAACGACTTTCATAAATCAGTACCATCAAAATAAGGTAATTTTACATTGAAGAAAAAGATTACACATTTGTATTTTTCTTTTTCCTTTTTGAGCTGAGGAGTCCTTGTTGCTTATAGTAAGAGGAATTTTGGTATGAAAACTATAATTGCTTCCTCAAATTATGAACTATAAAAGTCCCTTGATGTCTTTGCAAAAGATGCTTTCAACCTTTTCCCAGGTAGACCTATCAAATTAGTTGAACCTGCTCATACTTTTCTTTTCTGTTTCCTTTTTTTTTTTTGTTGAAAAATGACTCGTACTACTGTGTTCTATTGCAATAGTTTGTATTTTGAGGATGAAACAACTATATAATTGATAGTTTCAAAAATAAACTTATAACTTTGGGGTTTTTCTATACTGTTGGTTGCAAAGATAATTCTTTTTTTTTTTAACAGTGTGTTACATTTCCTCAATCCAAAGAGGTTTAATTTAGAGCCGTAACTAATGGAGCTCTTAGTTTGACTAAACTGTTCCGGAAGGGAAAAGCGCATAGACACGAGCACAAGCGGTAGGCCAACAAATTGGTGAAGCAAATGATGACCTCTTTTTGCTTGTTCAAAATTTAAAAAATGCATTAAATATTCTACAGAATTTATAAAAGATAGTAGAATATTCAACGTAGCCCTTCAGTCCTTTTGCCTTTGTGTTTTCCCCCCATGTTTTTAGCAGGTGGCAAAGTAAGTGAACTGTTGGGCGGCGAAGTCATACATGCATCATAGAGTTTTGTCAGTTATGGTCTTCCCGCGTTCAATAATTAGTTTCGGACATATGCGGCCGTTTAATTATTTGAAGCATTATTTATAATTATACGTAGTTTAATATGCTCATCCAACGCTCTTTTCCTTTCCTTTTCTTTTCTTAAACAACAGAGTCATCACTTTTGAAAACTAGTGTAGAATGTGTTGGATGTCTGAAAACCTGCCTAACAGGTCAACTGCTCGATAATAATACCATCTACCAGTGTATAATGCTCTACTAGTAAGGTAGCATACACGTATACGTATTATATATGAGAGCACTCTTATATAACTCGTATGTAAGAACAAGTAGCATGAGAGCCGTCTCCAAGTTATATCTCAATTGATATTCAGGTTGGGACAACTAAAAATCACAATATCCCATAAATACACATTTAATAGCATACCGATTTAGTTTAGACCTTTCATAATTTGAAACATGGACAGATACGGAGCAGCCAAAAATTCGTAGTGTGAGAGTTAATATATGTGGTATATGTGTTTGGGTTTCCAGGACTTGGAGAGGAGTTTTGTCATCAATCATTTCTTTGGATAAACGATTAAGAAGATAAGCTGACGTGGCAACAACTTCAGGCCAAAAGTATTTAGAACACAAGATTCAAGCATTATAACTCTGGTCATTTTGAAGCGAATGTGATTTCTTCTTTCTACAGCATCACCTTGTTGGGGTGTGTTTGGACATGAGGTTTGATAAATAAGACCATTTTCGTAAGAAAAAATTTTCATTTCATGGTTGACATGTTCTCCGCCATTATCATACTAAATGATTTGTTTTTTTGGTTGAATTGGGTGTGAATTGTTTGGAAAAGTCAACAAATTTTTCATATACTTCATATTTATGCTTTACAAAGTATACCCAAATCATGCCGAAAAAATCATCAATAAATAGCACAAAGTACTGAAAACCATTAGGAGTAGGACAAGTTGCAACCCCCACACATCAGAGTGTATTAAGAAAAACATAGACTGAACTCGGGTATTACTTGAGCTAAAAGAAGTGTCATGACTTTTTGCCAAAACACAAGTTTCAACGGGTAAGGGTGTATCATTACTTGTGAAGAGACATGAAAAAAATGACGAAGGTAACCGAAAGATGGATGCTTAAGACGTCAATGTCATAATCAAATTTATCGGTTTGATGTCCCATGAGAGAGTAAGACAGTCCCACGATGGACCACTTCATCAGCAAAAGAAAAAGACGAGGATACATCAGTACTACATAATTTAGTTTATGTGTGGCATGACTCATGGACATGAGTTTGCAAAAGAGTGATGGCATATAAAAGCAATTATTTAACTTTAACTTCGGAAAAATGGTAACATATTATGCTCTTCTATCTATAGCTCACTATTGTTCACAGTCTTAATATGAGTTTTTAATGGTTCTACTGGATCAACAACATCAGATATATCATGAGTCATAGTATCGGTGGTCCCACAATCAAAAATCCACTTTTTATTATGATTTTAAAGGGGAATTGGATGGGTTTATAACCAACTCGATGCCTCACACGGATGAGATGGGTTCATTCCCCAACCCGATCTTTTCTCTCTCATATGACTCATCTTTTTCTCTTCTATGTTGCTTACCCTTACATTCGCCTTCATGTTCAAGGTTTGCAACTCCTTTGTTTTCTCTGTCAGTCTCTTTTATGTGTCAATCGTTGTTGTTACCGCCACTGCCATCGTCTTTGATGACCTCTGAGATGTGGGCAATGGTGTGTGCCTTGCATCTGCCCTGTTTGTTGTAGTCTTCCTGTGATGATTATTTTCACTGTTTTCTAGTGGAGTTTGAATGACTGTGTCATTTACTGTCGGATTCCAACCTGGTTGTGAGTTCAATCCTGACTTCTCGTGGTGGTTGGTTGATAGCTTCATGATTTGGAGCCTGATAACCTTCCTTCGTACCATTGTGTGGTTGTTTCAATTTTGGAATTGCTGGTGACTGTGTGATGGTTGTGTAGCCGTGATTCACAGCTATGGATGATTTTTGTGTTTGTTGGTCTTTTAGCCGAGAAAGGTGAGAGTAACAGTGATGATTTTGTTTTGAGTCCCAAATTCTTGGCTGAATTGTGTTATGTCGGCCGCGGACTGTTGGTGACTATCTGTGATTATTAAAATTGAACTGTTGATTTTTTGCGATTGTCTGTGATTGTTGGTGGCTGTTTGTGATTGTTGTGATTTGTTTGCTGGTTGAATTTGGACATTGATGAAATTGTTTATGAGTCTCACTGGTTAGAAACACTATTATAGTGCTTATTTGTTGTATAGTGATGGACTTGTGTGATTGTATGTCTGTGACTGGGTTGTTTGTGGCTTTGTTTTGTAGATTTGTGCTTACTGTTGCTGGTTGTGATGCTTGCGGTTGTATTTTTAGTTGGTTGGTTGGATTGTTTGTGACTTTGTTATGGTAGTTGGTTGGATCTTTTGTAGTTCTCTAGAAGTGATGAATTTTTATTTGATTTGTGATGAATCGGGCTACGAAAGGTGTTGGAACAATGACTTGATTTTTGTTGGATTGTGTCGGAAAATGTTTGTAGACAATGATAAAGTTTTTCTAATTCTCGAAAAATCGAAAATACTTCTTTGGTACCATGTTAAAATAGATTTTGGTAGGAAAAAATATATTCTTTTTATTCATATTCTTATATACACACTATAATATAATACATGAATGTGTCTAATATGAAATTATTTCATGATTTCTTTACCAATTCAAGCCAATTATCTTCATAATATTCTAGCACCATTCCTTGCAATAATTAGGGGGTTTCCACCCCTCCCCTCAGCAGTCAGCACTAAGCTTTCCTTCTACCCCGGCCCACCCCCAAAACCAAAGCAAATAAATTCCCCACCACCACCCTCCACTCTCAACACATCAATATAACCCAAAACCCAAAACCTCATCTACCATTCCAGATGTTCCAAACACTAGTGCTACAGCTCATCCTATTTTCTTCACTGGTGTCAGTAGCAACAGCTGCTGCTTCCGGAATCACCACCTCCGCTGGTCATGCCATTCCATATCCTTCTTATCAACACTTGGATGTCCGAGCTACCCTTTTCTCTACTAAAATTACCCACCTCCCCAGATCTCCAAGTCACGCTGACAACAACAACAGCACCATTCTTGATGATCATGTTAATAACCCCAAGAAGCTCAAGCTTTTCCATAGGGATAAGCTTGGGTTCTCCACTTTCACCCATCATGGCGACCGCTTTCACGCACGCATGAACAGGGACGTGAAAAGGGTCGCCAGCCTCATCCGTAGGACGTCATCAAGTGGCGGTGAAGCCAAGTATTCAGTGGAGGGTTTTGGGACAGAAGTGGAGTCTGGGATGGAGCAAGGGAGCGGGGAGTATTTTGTGAGGATAGGAGTGGGGAGCCCACCAAGGAACCAATACATGGTCATTGATTCTGGCAGTGACATCATGTGGGTCCAGTGTCAACCCTGTAATCTTTGTTACCACCAGTCCGACCCTGTTTTCGACCCGGCCCTTTCAGCCTCATTTGCCGGTGTTTCTTGCGGGTCAGATTTATGTGACCGGGTTGACAACTCGGGTTGCCATTCGGGCCGCTGCAAATACGAAGTCATGTATGGTGATGGTTCCTACACCAAGGGGACCATGGCAATTGAGACTCTCACCTTTGGGACCACTGTGGTCCGTGATGTGGCTATTGGGTGCGGCCATAGGAACCGAGGCATGTTCATCGGTGCTGCCGGGTTATTGGGTCTTGGCGGAGGCTCCATGTCGCTTGTGGGTCAACTGGGTGGGCAAACTGGTGGGGCTTTTAGTTATTGTCTTGTTAGTTTGGGAACCGAATCCACCGGGTCGCTTGAGTTCGGGCGCAAATCCTTGCCCGTGGGTGCTGCCTGGGTACCCTTAATGAGTAATCCACGAGCTCCGAGTTTTTATTATATCGGGTTGTCAGGTCTGGGCGTCGGAGGCATGCAAGTCCCCATATCCGAAGATGTTTTCCAATTAACTGAATCGGGTGATGGCGGGGTTGTCATGGACACCGGCACCGCCGTCACTAGATTTCCAACGCCCGCTTACATAGCTTTCCGCGACGCTTTTGTGGCGAAAACATCCAGCCTTCCTCGGGCACCCGGTGTGTCTATATTTGACACATGTTATGATTTGAATGGGTTCGTTACGGTTCGGGTACCAACCGTTTCGTTTTTCTTATCGGGTGGGCCGATAGTAACCCTCCCGGCTAGGAACTTTCTAATACCAGTGGATGAGAGGGGTACATTCTGTTTCGCATTTGCACCATCTCCTACGGGGCTTTCTATTATAGGAAACATTCAGCAGGAAGGCATCCAAGTTTCTATTGACGGCAGTAGTGGATTTGTTGGATTTGGTCCCAGCGTTTGTTAAGTCAATTCTTAATTTTGCATGTACAAACTTTGAATACAACCTCTTATATTATGGGTACGTACTACGTAGTAAGATGAATCCATATGCTGAGGATGAGCGAGATTAAATAACACTTATAGGGCCATAATTAATCTAGCCCTTGAATGATTTCGTGCGTTCCATATTATGTTTTTTAATAGCATCGACGTCAACGATTACCATTTTAGAGAAAGGATCTTACCTGCAATCATTGTGATGCACATCCTTTACGTAACATGTTTATATCAGATATTATTTTTGGAGACTAGTCATCATCTGGTTTGGGGATTATGGTGTTACATGTAGGTAAGATGTTTTCTGCTTCAAGTGGATGAACACACAAAACAGACCAGTGATGTGACCTTTTTAAATCAAGGCATGTAATGTTGAGATGCTAGAATGATAATGGAAGTATCGTTTAACTATAACCTATGTGTGTTTTTAACATATAGGTATGGTTTTGTACATTCGACCCTTTCATACCCTACCATAGTCAAAAACCTCTACGCCAATGGGGTGATGTTGTTGTTGTTATTTTATGTTTATTATAAAATGGACGGATATACTTTTCCGTTACCTTTTTGGCTTTTCTATCAACTGTAGTAGAATATATTTGCCGATATTGCAAATGTCAAGAAACCGGATCATTAAGAAGAATGGTGTGGGTTATTGATTAGGCTTAACGGTCTAAAGAAATAGTTGTGATGGATGAGTGTAAAGTCAAAGCGTTCATTAGGGACAGGAAGCTGAATTCAGTCAAAAGTAACCCAAAGAAAGAGGGGTGTATGGTTCATCATTATGGCGATACAATAGAGCCCTTTTGAAAATCACTTGTCCTTTGCTGGAGTATATTGATGGGAATAACTCGAAAGCCTCTCATGGAGAATGGACATGACCCTCACAAAAGAACACCTTTTGTCTCCTGACCCAAAACTTCGCTTTTCTACATTTTCCTACATGTTTAGGGGTCTCCCACCTTGCCAAAAAGACACCACAGTCGGCTTTACCTTCAACTATTTCACTATGAAATTTACATTACTCGAATGAGAGAAATGATTTCTATAGATAGTAGATATGCACTTTTCTTTTCCTAAAATTTACATTTGAGGCTAGACGAACTGAAACAACATTGTAAAATTACTGTATATAAAGTATAAAGCTGGTTGTATAATACTAGGCCTGTTGGCGCTATCGAATGAGCACAAGAGTAGTATCAAAATGATGGGAAGAGGGAGCCACAAACTCGGTGGACATGTGAAACTATCAATATGAGCATTTTGGTCTACCTTTTGGTGCTGCTGGACGTAGCAACTCTGCTTTTTATCTGCGACTTTTGGAAAAGCGTGTTTTCTGAACTTTAGGACAAACCACAAATAAGTGAATTTTTGCTTAATTTTATTTTTGTAAAAATTGGGAATATTTCTCAAAGAGGTAGGGCTATTTTCATTTTCTCTTCTTCTTTTTCCTCAAAGTGTCCTTTCGGGTAAAAAAAAAAAAAAAGAACGGTACGAACCACCTTCACCAAATGCAATCATAATTTTTCATCAAATTGGTGAACGGAACGGACTCAATAACATGACGATTGCAAATCCTGAATCTTCAGCTGGACATATACGCCATAAACGATATACGTAGGAAGATAGCCCTTCTCACCATATCTAACTACAGATTTTTATAGCTTTTCTCTCTATAATAGAAACACCATAACTCCTCTATGAAGGAGAATCTACGCTGTTAGATTCCGTGTCTCGAACAGGAAACAACCTCAAACCCGTAATCTCAAGATCACAAAACCGCCTAAAGCTCGTACTCTAAAATTTAGAGAAATTTTCAAACATTTTGAAAAAGAATACGGATGAAAGCCAAAAAAAAGGATGGAAATAGATTTTGTTTACATGTAATATTGGGAAATATTTGAAACACAAATTGATGGGTAAGATAAGGTTTGTTAGGGAAGGTGGAGAATGGAGATGAAGAGCTAAATATACGGAGATATGGGAGTAAATAGAAAATAAAAAATATAAAAATGAGAAGATTTATAGATTAAAACACTTTCTACTCATGATAAAAGAGAAAAAAATCCACTTCTCCTGGGCTCTTACAAAAAAAAAAAGCTATTAGAGTGTATTATAGCATAGAGAGATGGCTAGATTTAAAACAAATTTTAGTACCCTAATAGTGGTCTCATAAGTAAAGTTAGTTGACCTTACATTTTTTATTTATTTTCAAAAAAATCTAGTAGTCAAACTTGATTGATCAAAATCGTTTACGCAGATAAAAGATTTTAGAGTCAATCTTTAGACATGTGGCATTGATTAAAAAAGGTCGTTTTTTTAATGCAACTCCGACAAGTTGACTCCTCGGTAAATATAACAACACGTGAACAAAATCTTCTGTCTCGCGCAGCATCTTTTATATTCGTTCACTGCAACGCAATGAGATCGTGCTTTGACACATATTGAAGGCAAAGCCTTCTACCGGGGCGGGGAAGAGGGGGGGGGGGGGGCACGACATTTGGTATGAATAACATGAAAATCTGAAAGTGCGGTTAGCCGAAAGCTGATGGAGAGCGTGCCCAATCATTCTACCTCGACTGAGTACAATCTATTGATTGCATCTTCTTTAGCAAGGAAAAGAAAGAGATTACTATTTGATGCAGCACAAAGAGTCGTTAGTTTCAGCATAAGGCAACAATTAGGATGAAGTTTATACAGGCAACTCAAGAAGATTATTAGCTAAAATACTCAAAATGCAGTGACCAGCGGGGGAAAAAAGAAACTCCAAATTCTCCAAGAGCAGCATGTCTCAAAGATGCCCATACGGACTTGATCGATACCCAAACCAGCTTATAGTGGCCCGAATATCAACAAATCAGGAGCAACAGTTACAGCATGGCTCCCCAATCAAATAGGACCAAGGATCTGGTCCGGCAGCAAAAGTCTACATGCTAAAATCACGCTGTCTAACCGCAAAATCAGGACAACAGTGAAACAAGATCATGGTTTCAATCCCAGTTTCCTCTCATACTTAACTAACATTTTGGCAGTTCACCACATCTTCAATTTTACTGGATATAGAACCGGTGTTCTGTAAGCCTCCGGAAGCAACAAAGGTAATTGCCTCTTGAAAATTCACCCACATAAGAACATCCAAAACTAGTCGGAGATTATATAAAATAACAAGATCAGCTTGTCCACTTCCACACAAGAATGACGAGGACAACTGTGATAATCATGCCAGCATATTTAATCCACCTATCAACACGGTTACGTCTTTCAATAAGCCTTAATACAGAATTAGATAGCCCCAGTGTGTTCAGAACATCCAACGCTTTCCTTTGAGCTCTCTGTACCAAAATCCAAAAATAATTCTCAGATTACGGTCAACACAATTTAAGCCTCTCCAAAACATGTACTTTGTCAGTCCGCTGCGTAAGCAGAAAGAGGTCCCAAGTTTGATACACAAAAACAGCCTCTTACAGAAACAAGGTAAAACCGTGTACAATAGGCCTGAACTGCCTGACCCTTTGCCGGACCCAGCATAAAATAAAGCAAATATAAGGTGTTATCGATGTAAATGTTTAGTATTAAAAGACGTTGTTCTGGTTTATATTTCATTTCCAAGCCACAACAGACAAGATAATCACGTATATCAATGATACTTTGTCGGCGAATAACACTGAAGAATGGTCTTTGCCACAGGGGTAATGAAGCAATACATGTGTTATCTTGAGGAATTGGAACAACCATGTCTTGCTGATTCAGCTAACGGCTGTCAATAGGTGGACTGCCTGTCACCACTAGAAGCACACAACCACTGTTTAAAATTTTGTACCTATCAGCAGCTCAATAGGCAGGTTGGCATGCAGGCTATGAGAGCACCCAAAATTTTCGCCTAAAAGGAAGAAAGAATGAGGGGGTGTCTGGGGTTGTAGGGAAGAGGAGGTGAAAGAGAAGAATATATGATGTCTTATATTCAAATACTAAATACAAAATTCTGCTAAATCAAGAAAGGCAGAAGGCGTGATCAGCAGTCTAGCACCTTCAGGAGGGTATTGGGAGACAAGACAGAGATATCACCCATTTAATGGAAGGTGGTGGTGAATAGTTGTGGACAAAATTTTTTAATAATAGAAGGCACTGGTTAATGGCGCCTTCATTTATATTTTTACATACTCCACTGGCCATTATATTCATTGACATCTACAAAATATCTGGACTACAGCGGATTCAACACGTTTTAAGGTGTAGCAGCATACTATTCAAAAACCCTTGATGCTGCTTACGGAGCTTATTTCCCCTCCCCCCACCCCCACCGCCACCCCCCCAAAAAAAACATACAGTCAAAGAGGTACTATTCCAGGTTGGCAGTTCTTTTTTCCCCCAAGAATTACCTTCAAGTGATCCCTTTGCTCACTGTACTTTGAAAGGATAGCCACCCCAGTTGCATAAGCTTCATCCAGCATCCTAGATGAGCTCTGCACTGACTGCATAGCCTGATTGTCCTCGTCAAAGATTCTCAAAACATGAGAGGACTCCGCGTTCTGTACCGGAATGTATGTATCCAGTCAGGTTAATCTATATGAGCAATAAACATGAAAAGGTAAGATGGAAAATATTTCGTACAGCCTGTCCAATTAACTCAGCCCTCTCTTTCGCCTCTTGCAGCCTTCTCTGATTCCTTAACGTGTATTTATCTAGACTGTCCTTCAATGAGTATGCTTCTTCAGCAATTTGCTCAACTTTTCTGTAACATCAGTACAAATTTCATAGCTTTAACAGCTTAAACATACCGAATATTAATACGTCTCAGAAGAACATGTACACCAAGATATCAGGAAGTCCCCGTCAGTAGCTATATGCAGTGCAAAGCATAAGTACAAATCATTGGCATCAAAAAAAGATCACGTAACAATTTACATTAAAAAAATATAAAATAACTAGAATTTGAATTGGAAATGCAACAGTTCACATGATAGAGACGAACCAAATGCACTCTTGAGAACCAACCTCAAGCAACCATAAATCAACATGGAATAGTGCATATATAAATACAACCCTGTCAAACAAGTGTATTAACTCTAGTACCCCAGTCCATAACGACACATCTAAACACAACCTATCCTACTTTACCTTCCCCTTCCTTCCTTTCCGCAAAAAGCAAGCTCAATAACATGAGTTGTAACTACTCCCTCTTCCCATTTCTTTCACTTATTTATTCATTTGTCACTGCCATTTAGCACTTTCTCCCCTCAAAGGCACAAGAAACCCTTTTCTTTTATTAAAATTTATTTCTAAACAAACCAAAAATTACTTGGTGAAGGCTAAGCCCTTTAAACCAACCCAAACCTAGACAAAATCAAGGTATAAATGCTACACCACAACCATCAACAATATGATCAAATTATTCTGAGAGGCTAGAATGGACACATTTTGACGTTCTTGCTTTGTCCATCTTCTAGGAACGCTCTACAGCAACCAAAATAAAAAACACATACAAGTCTAGAAAGATATATCTTGCAGTTCACTGTAGTAGCCGCTAGACACATGTCGCACTGAAAGAATAAACTATTAACACAGTTCGACTTCTGAGGTAGTAAATAACCATATTAACTAGAGCGTCAGACCCTTGTTTGCCAATTCATATAAGCCCCATCTGAAACTAACACTGAAGCTGCAAATCTATGTCGGTGTTAGTACTTCAAAATCTAGTTTGAAAGTGTGCCACTTAAAAACACATGCTCAATGCGATGTGGCACCATTATCACGACATCAAGGGCAAAACAACAAAACCAATCATTCCCGTCCTATCTTCCCTGCGTTAAGCTGGAACCTGTCCAACAATTTCCTCGATCTTCTAGCCTCCTTGCAGTCTTAAAAAGCTTCAAACTTCTAATATAACCAACATACCTTTCTGCTATTAGTTCAACATCTATGTAGCAACAAAGGGCTCTCAAGGTATAAAACATTTCGCCAACTTAATTTTCAACCATTAAAACAAAAAGTAAGTATAAAGACTATATAATACCAAAATCAAGCATATTACAATATCAATGCAATCCTTTTAGGGGGTGCAGATGTTAAGGTATAGACCAGAGAACCTTTTCCAGAGATCACGCTGAGATTTTGCAGGAATGGAACCCCAGAGACGGTCCATGTCGGAGCAAAGAGAGAGAATTTGAATAATATCCTGCTTGAGGGAATCTTCGGAGGAATGCGGAGAAGACGACGACGATGCCTGATTGATCGAGGATGAGGAAGAGACATACTCGAAGCGTTCAAGCCTCTCCAAGCCATCGCGGGCCTTGAGCAGGAGTCTCCTTGAAGATTGGTACAATTCTGAAAGGCTAGTGCCGAAACCACCGGTCCCCACCGCCGCTGCTGCTGCCATCTCCACCGGCCGGCTTCCAAGACAAACCGCTCGTTTTCCTGCCTGCTGCCTGCACTTACCTGTATCTAATTCTTTCCTTGTTTTGGTAGGTGTTTAAGGGTGTCTAAACTTATTTGTAGGGTTTCAAAAAAAAAAAAAAAGCTTATTTGTTAGATTGAGGTGGCAAGGTGATCGAAGCCAATTGTTACTGTCCATGTCATTTTTTTTCGTTTGAGGTATGCTTTTAGGAAACCGGATAATCTCATCACAATCTACTCACTCATTTTCCTACCATATGACACGTAGCAGCAAGAGAATGTGATGATGTTAGATGCGAGTGACCCTTATCTAACATCACCATCTTTTTATGTTGTCACGTGTGATACAGGTGAAGGAATTGTGTGTGAGGAAATCTAAACTCATGTTTTAGTAATGGGAAGGGAGCCGGGGTATTAGAGGGATTTCCTCCCATCATTATGTACCTTCTCTTTTCCCATTTAACCACATCTTTTGTCAATTATTACTCATTAATCTAAAAACAAATTACTCGATCAAAAAAAGACAAATGACAATAACCGGTTAGGATCATCCGTAACCGTATGACTAAATGTATACATGTGTACAGCTTATTGATTAGAAAAGAAAAACAAACTAGTTAAAATGCGGGTGAGATCAGAGGAGGTTGGAAAGAAGGCAAAATATGAGGCCTCCAATCACGTCCCGCCATGTGTAAAAAAATTATCTTTTTTTTTAAAAAAAAATTTGAATGTGGTGGGACCACTGACAATGTTTTTTACACGTAGCGGGACGTGATTAGAGGCCTCATATTTTGTCTTCTTTCCAACCTACTCAGATCTCACCCCGTTAAAATGGCCGTCCTCTTGTTTTCCTAATTTCGGGTATCGTAACGGAAGTCCACACCATGAAATTTGAAATATGAATCCTACATTGCTTAAGTATATGAATAATTTTAAGTAATGAATTCACGATAACTATGTCTAGATTCATAAATCTCTTGATGCATGGTGATATTTTTATTTAAATATCTAAAGCATTTTAATTTATGTATATTATACATATATATATACACACAAACACACGTACGTGCATAGGTACATGCACACACATATACATATTATATGCATACACACAGACATGTACATATATGTATATGCTTCCTCTGTCATAAGTTGATAGTCCGTTTAGGAAATATAAGTTATGAGACATCATTTAGTATTCTCATTAGTCATTAAAACTATGCCTAATTTTTAAATTTATCCTTTGATTCGTTACTTTATTGTAATTAATTCATTGTTTTTATTTTTTTACAATGATACGTTTGGAACTAACCATAATTTGATGTGCTTATTACGTAAAGAATACAATGTTATGGGACATTCTAAAAAAGAATAACGGACAATTAATTTGGAACATAGGATTTATATACAAATATGTATATGTACACATGTATATATACATATATGCACCTACATATACGTAAAATACACACAGAGAGCCATATACATATATAAAGTTAATCATATTTTATTGACATTGTGACCTTACGTATTGCCAATGTTGTAAGTGGACTGAGGGGATCAATTATTGTTATATATAGGTTTAAATAATTTTAAAAGTATGATTTTATTGAGTGATAAAATGTTGATAAAAAGATGTTAAAGCTACTACAAAAATAACAAAAGGTTTAAACAAATTAGAAAGTAGCATCGATCTCTCAAATTGAAACACATCGATCGATTGATGTGTACATCAGTTTCTCAACAGAGACATAGATTGATTGATGTGTGCAGAGATCAAAAATTAATACCTACTGTAAGACGTCGATCTCTCAACTTGAGACACATAAATCAATCGATGTAATATCATCTCCTACATAGACCGATCAAAGTACACATCATACCCTACATAGATAATGTCAGACTGATTGAAACTGAAACCATAATGAGACATTGATATCTCAAACAGAGCAACATGGATTGATGATATATACACCAGTTTTTAAATACGAGACTTAGATCTATTGATGTCATTATATGTAGTGAGTATGTAAGCATTTTAGTTACACATATATTTTCTCTTATATATGATAAGTTTTTATAACATGTCATATATGTTTATAATAATTATATGTTTTAACTTGATATATATTCTTGTGTTACTGACTTGCCATGTTTTAACAACTTACCATAAGGGCAAAGAGCACTTTTGAGTTTTTGTACGGCTATCTTTCAAGAATGACATATGAGGATAAAAGGATATAAAGATAGAGTATCATTGCAAGTTTGTTTGATGTAATTGGTTTTCAAATGCATTTTTGTAATTCTGGATACAAGGGCGTTTTGGTATGTACACAAGCTTATTTTTTGTGTCATGTTAAAATGTTTACTATATGGACTTCTTATACATGGTATTCATGGTCTTCATATCTCAATCAACCATATCTTATACGAACTTTGGTTTTTCTCGGAATTCTAGTTTGTTAAGTATGACATCTATTTTCTCATACTATATGTCCTTCATGGTATCCTTATATACATTATTATTGGCCTCTCTACTATTATTTTTGACAGAATAATGGTTAAATTTATGAAGAAAATTTGGCTATACTTGAAGGAGAGAAAAAGAGAATCAGTTTGGATCAAATGGTGACGTTTGCTATGCAATCTATCCTCACTATTATCCGTTCATTCTTATTCATAAAATCCGACTCATTTTGAAACACAAAAAATGTTCATATATATATGTGTGTGAGGTGAACAAATCAAGTTTTGACATATATGCAATAATACACTACATGGACCAACCGAAACAATTCAAATTGACTTGTTGGTAAAAAGTTACACACTTGGTATCTTAGGAGGCATCTATTTCGGTTTGTTGAGAGCTGAAAGGGGATGAATTAGTCAGCTCTTATATTCCAAGTTTTTATTGTAGTCGAGCAAAAGGCGAAGAAGAAAATGGTCAGCCAAACTACTTCGTTTTATCACAAAATTGCATAAATTTCATGTCAGCTTTGCTGAGATTTTCAGTCATAAAAGATTTGAGATGAGGTGTTCCAATTGAAGCTCTTGAAGGTGTCAAATATACAAGGTGGTGAGGTGTTCATCAATCAAATGAAGACAAGTACGATTGATGATATTGGAAGTGACATGTGGGCATCCTAATCATCATAAGGTGATGCTAACATCTATAAATAGGAGTAAAATTGAAGAAGCAAGATGCACCTTAAACTCTCTTCTTTCTTATTTCTTATTCTTCTTCTTCATTCTTGCAGCTGAATTGTACTGTCTTGAGTTGTTATTTTGCTGCAATTACACATCTTTTGTTTAAAATAGTTGTAACCGATTAGCCGTTTTAAAAAGCTACATCAATAGGTGGTGAGGTATTTGATTGACTATTGTTGTTGACGTGCTGTGTTTAAGTCTTGATTGGGGTTGATGTTTAATACAAGAATCAATAGTGAAAATCGAAAAAAAGGTGTTCTATAGGACTAGAGTAGGTCACATTGACCGAACCATGATGAATTCTTGTGTTCTTGTCTTCTCTACTTTTTCATCCATTTTCCACATTTTTGGTATTTAAATTTGCACGTCAATTTGAACTAGTAAAACTTTGTTAACATCTTTGATTTTTTGTGGCAATAAACTTCAAACTGTTAGCTTTCATTTGCAAAAAGAATTATCGAATTTGAGCAAAGGAAAATTAGCCATTTCGTCTTTGAAATATTATTGCTCAATTCTGACGACAAATTGACTAATTTTCATAAAACATATATTTCTAATCTTATTGAACATAGTTTCTGGTCAAAGCTTTTTGGAAACATAAACTAGACATCTTAAGACTTAGTTTGGTATAAGAATCATTTTTTCTGACTGAGTATACAAAAAGTTAGATCCTTTCACAGTTTACTAACTTTATGTCAAATTTTGTTCGGTCTTAGCACTTGAAATTTTATACTTATTTGAAAGGCCAAACGTTTTTAATTTTTGCTCATATTTGGATATATTGTGTTTAACACGTTGAAGTTCATTTTTGAAAACTTTCATAATTTTTGGAGTTGTGTAATGAGTGTTGCAAAATTTTCAAAAAAAAAGTATTGAATTTGAGATTTTCAAAATCAGATAAAAGGGGTTTTTCGAATGACCTAAAAATAGTAAAAGTTTTGCTAACTACTATTTAATACCCTCTGTAATAGTATTTGTACAGGTGTTACGATCCAACAATTCTGTCATGCAAAACTTTTGAGGCATAAACCTTTAGGAAATGATAAAGGCGGAGCACTTTTTGATGCAAACAGCAATTTTAAATATTTTAACTAAAAGACACTATTACCCTTTATTAATACTTCTTCTTCGGTGAATGCCATTCCATAATTAAAATACCTTCCTTTTTAAATTAAACCTCATTTATAGGTCAAATTTATTCATAGTTTCTTTTTTTTTTCTTTGTCAAAAGACAAAAGCAGGTTCTTTGTTTTTTCGTTTGTTTAGTCAACAAGATATGTTTGGTGTAGTATTTATTTGACTTATTTAAATAGTAAATTAAATCATATTTAGATTATATTGGCTTAAACTAATACACTCGATAAACTTAACACATTATAACTACAAGTTACCAATAAGTAACATTAAATATTAAGTATAGTACTTGTTTTGATTATTGTAATGCTTTTTTGATAAGATAATAACTTTTACTAGTTTGTCCTTGCTTTGTCAAAGTATTATTTATTTCATATTTGAAAGTTATGAGACAGAGAAAAAATAGACGAGCTCAATTTTTAAACGTATTTAAGGGAAAAGAAACAAATAAAGAACAAAACAAACGACTATGAAAACCTTTTCTTATCCCACTGTGTCAACTATTTGTTTTGTTTTCTATTTGCTGGTCTCTTTTTAATAAAACGACTACTAACATCTGAATGTCTAAGGATTTCTATTTTTTAACCAATAATATTCCTAGAATTTATTTTCTGTTACTTTTTAAATTTCGTAAAACAATTATTGATGGTTGCAAAACGGATAGTAATGTTTCTGAGGATTTATTAGAATTTTTTAGAGGGTAAATCTTCTCTTGTTTTCCATATATTAATATTGTTATATTAATTTAAAGGCGACCAGATTCAAATTTAAATTAGTTGAACTAAAAGCAAAAGACTATCTATTTTTCACATAGATGATTCTTATTACCGTTTCGATATTTTTCCGTCGTCACAGACTGTATTAAGATATTTCCAATTTTCTTTTATACAGATGATTGATCTCATCAAATAAATAATAAATAAATACATTCAATAAATTGTTAAATAAAATTACGTACAATAAAATGAAACGAATGGATATACTGGGTATGGTTGTTGTTGTTGTAAAATGAAAGGAAGAATAGAGAGAAAGAAAGAAAAAAGTTATAAAGAGTAAGGTAGAAGTTAAAACGTAAGGCAAAAAAAAGTTGTTTATAAGAGAAAATAAAAGTAACTGCATATGGCCACATTAATAGCCATTTAAAAAAGTCTCTAAGACAATAGGATAATATTGTTGTGGTAATAGCCATCTGAAAAAGGAAGATAGTTGATTATAAATTGATATGAGGGGATTAATCCCTACTGAGTGAGACTTTTATGCCATAATTTTTTTCCACATCTTCTATTATATCATACTATGAAATAATGTTATGTTTATTAGTTTGTTACAACTTTAATATATATATATATATATATATATATATATATATATATAGCATTATCTTACATGATAAAAGATAATATATAAATTGAGATAAGGTTGAAGATCATCTTCACCTTAATATATTATACAAATATTCATAAATACAACTGGCATTATAGACTTATAATGTCTAATAGACATAATATTTATATTCTCTGTGGATTCGGAGATCCGAATGAACTGATAAAGGACCATAAATCCACGAAGGCTCCATCATCAAAGCGGGCATGATTGGTTAAGTTTTAATCCACCTACTACTATAAGAGATTGTATTGGATAAAGGACTGTATCAAAGATACTTCCCTAAAAGGTGAATTGGGTACATTAACTTGGCAAGAAATTGATTTCGTCTCTTACACTTCTACAATGGGCAATTCTAGCTCTATAATGTACTTGAATTGGGGATAAGATGTGGTGTATCTATCCACATACCTATGCCTATGTATCTAAGATTCGTAAAACTGGATGAGGAGTGAAAAAAAAAAAAAAAAAAAACTTTTGCATGCTCCATCCATTCTCATGAGTCTTGGCACGTGAATGACATACAAGAAACGGGCTCACTTGATCTCATCTTATTGATTTGATATCAACCGGCTTGAGTGTTTTTCATAAGTACAATGAAATATTACATGCCATTCCATGGTATAAATACATGGATAGAAAACCAAATTATTGTATTTTTAATAAGAAAACTCAATTTCATTGTAGTTTTGGAAGTAATTCCACATGTATCATATATTGTCTTGTGAGAACCCTAGTGTTGCATACAACGAGGGTTTGGTAAAAGCGTATTGTGCCACTTTGACCGTGACAACATGGTTTTGATAGAATTGTTGACAGTAACAAAGTTTTTCCCATTGGTACACTCTTGTTAATTCATACAAAATCTCCATTGAAAGCTAACAAATTCCATTCAAAAGTTAATTCTACCATATCAATTGAATTTTATAATTCATATAATAGGCTTGAACGATGCCTTATGCTCGACAAGTGATGGTTCACTTGTATTACATATTTAGAAAAGAACCTGATGCAATTGTTTTGAATGTTTCAATTGATGTTAAGTTGCACGAATTCATCAGACATGCACTGATAGTCATCGAAAAAGATGAAAATAAAAAAAATCTTGAATTTCTGTTGATGCCCGTCTTTGGGTCCTAATATACACAGAAAATTTGATTGGGATGTCATTACGATATACAATGACGAATATCTAACGAGAGCACTTATGTGTTATTAACAACCTATTACATCCAACGTACACGATGTTCCAAAGATTAGGCAAATCGACACTAGTTCAGAACCGAAAGGCGTCGCAGATGGAATTTCCAAACCGAGACGTATTGTCGAAGAAAATATGAAACTTGTTAACAGGCCAACCGGCTAATTTTTGTGTTTTATGTTTTCTGTGTACGAATATCGATTAATGTGTAACAAGGCGTGAATTAGATAATGGTGCAAATTTCTTATGGCGCTCATTATATTTTATAAGCAAATCCTAATCCCCAATTCTAACATTAAACAAACCATATATATAACAACGTAGTCATTCAAAATAAATTGATATTGAGATTAAACAATACAAGAGCAATATAATCATTTACAGGATAAAATATAAACATCATTAATGAAATTAAATATGACACAGAAATGTTTATCGTAACGGCTATACAAATGACACTAATGAAAATAAACATTACATATAAACATAAACACTACTTATTATTCCCAATTTATGTTGCACTGGAACAAGTGTTACAATCCTGACATGTTTGGTGGCATATATCACACGTTTGCATATAGCTTCGGTACATTTCATCGTGAATCCGAGTTTATTTAGGCTTCCCGTGTGTATTATTTCTATGAATTGAGTTGTTCAAGCACGGATGGCATGGAGGCCAGTGTGGAGAGTGTTGTAACAGACAAAACAAAGCATTGTAGGCGCTTAACATCTCGACATGGGTAGAAATGAGCAACTAACTCTGCTGCTAGACGTTGCATATTTTTACATACTTGCATAGTGTGTGAACAATGCATGTGGTAAAACTAAAATCTGCCACGAGATGCAATTTTTTTCAAGCAGATTGACAATGTGTGCAATGCCACCATCATTTGGCATCAATCAAGTCACAACTTCATACAAATCTACTCGTTTGTCGTAAGCATGAATTCTGTGTTTTACAACATTACTCTCATTAGCAAAGTCAACCTAAAGCGTAGCTAATGTCTACGCCTATCTATGTCCATGAATATACCTTAAGTTGTCCCTATATATGACCTATACCTCGTTCACCTTAATCTTATGTCTCCATAAACTCCTATCCTGAACCATGTCCTCAGAGAGATACAAATCTAGTAGGTCGTGCCTAGTCTGCTCGTCCCAAGTCAGTTTGGGCTTTCCTTTACTCCTGTTCCCCTCTATAATGAGGATTTCAATTGCTCTGACCGACGCCGTTGTCTGTCTCCGCTTGACATGCCCAAACCATCTCATTCTTCCATCTCTTATCTTATCTGCTATAATAGCAACGCCTAACCTTTCTCGAAACACCTCATTTCTGATACGGTCTAACCTTGTATGCCCACACATCCACCTCAACATCTTCGTCTCTGCCACTTCCATCTTCTGCAATTGTGTCCTCTTGATGTCTCAGCAATCTGTCCCATATAGCATTGCCGGTAGCACTGCCACCCTATAAAATTTTTCCTTTAATTTAATTGGGAAATAAATCATACTCAATCTATTTGGTTATTTATTTATTTTGTTATGCTATTATTTGGTCACGAGTTCGAGATGTGGAAACAGCCTCTTACACAGTGTAGGGTAAGACTGTGTATATCAGATCGCGAAACGATACGGCCTCTCCCCATAACATACGCAAATGTAGGAGCTTATTACACCAGGAACGCCTTTTATTATTTGATCAATTGAGGTAAATCAGAGAAGTTATATAATTGTTAATTCGGAAGCTAATATGAAAACTCTCACTACTATATTAATAGTTTTGTAAAATGGGTAATATTGTTGGGATAAACAAAATAAAAAGTAAGAAAATATTTTTAGAATGATGGAGTATTATTTTTTAAATAACAAAATTTAAAGATAAAAATGAAAACTAATAATATTTTTTGAACACAAAGAATAGTGTTCAGACGAGAGATACCCGTTCCTCATGAGTATATAATTGTTTCATTTAGTTTATATATTTTAAAATTTTCGAAAATTTTTGCTCATTAGAATATAATAGATACGGATGATACGATATTTTTAAGTTTTCGTTTGAGGGACTATAATCTGAACTCTGCACCTAAATGGTAAAGGGACAGACGTAGAGGTTGAAATTTATCCCTGCCGAGGTACTATTTCTGCAGATCATTTTCCCAACTCCATTAGCCTTCTCAAGGCTTAATTTTCCCCTCCCAAATTTCACCGGACAACATCAGAGGTGGTGGAATAGTTGTTATGGGGGACGTGGCTGATAAACTGGATTATTTCCAAGCAATTACGGGGCTGGAAGACACTGATTTGTGCACCGAGATCCTCTCTGCTCATGGCTGGGACCTCGAATTGGCAATCTCCTCTTTGACCGGCTCCGGCTCCGGCTCCACCATCGCACACCTTCCTTCCGTTTCCACAAGCCGGGTCTCCCAGGAACCATCGGGGTCCTTGACTCATGCCTCCACCTCCTCCGCTGCTCCAGCCGGAGCCGGAGCCGGACCTCCCGGATTGGCTTGGAAGCTCGTCACCCTCCCATTTTCCATTGTTTCAGGTAGTCTAGGGTTACTCTCTGGAGCAATCGGACTCGGAATGTGGGCGGCTAGTGGCGTCTTGTCGTATTCTCTTAGTATGATCGGGCTCAATTCCGGCCGGCTAGGGGAATTTTCTTCCACCACGCCGTTGACGGCCTCTGTTTCTGCTGCCGTATCTGAGGCTATGGATTTTGTGGCGTCTTTCGAGCGGGACTTCGGGAGAACGCGACCGAATTTCGTTGCTGAGGGTTTTATGGACGCTTTGCAGAGATCCAGGCACGCTTTTAAGCTCTTGTTTGTCTACTTGCACTCGCCAGACCATCCTGACTCCCCAATTTTCTGCCAGAGAACGCTCTGTAATGAGGCTTTGGCTGCTTTTATCAACGAGAACTTTGTGGTCTGGGGTGGGAGTATTAGGGCAAGTGAAGGTTTCAAGATGAGTAATAGCCTCAAAGCTTCGGGGTTTCCATTTTGTGCTGTGGTTATGGCTGCGACAAACCCAAGGATTGCCTTGCTGCAGCAGGTACTGATGTTATCCCGTAGTAGTTTTTTCTACCTTATGGTCACTACTTTTGTAACATAAATACTTAGCAAGTGGGTTTTTAAGTTTGTTTTCATGTTTTCGCATATTCGTACTCGGTTTTTTCCTTTGTAAGAAAATGCATTTTGCAGTAGCGGATATGCTTCTTATGTGCCTTTGCCTCTGGTTGTATTAGATGCTTTGTGCTACATCAGAAAGTTGCCTTTGGTTGTATTAGAGGCAAATGAAGTTATAAAGCAGAGAAAAGAGATTAGTTCTCAACAAATAATTGTGTTGTACTATTAGCATTGAACATCTTCTCTCTAATTGCCAATTGTTCATCCCAAAAAGTCTTCCTAAATCAAGACATATGCTGTCAGAGAGGCAAAAAAAATTTCTCAAGAGGAACGGGCATTAACTTCTAACTCATGCCTCATGGAATGCTTGTTGTCCCATTGGTTTTTCAGTCTTTTGGTCTGAGCTACCTATTTTCCCCTCTTAGTTTATGCTTTAACTTGAAAAATACTGAATTGCTAACCTATTTGCAATTTCAAGGATACTAGTTGCTTCCAAATCACTATACACGACTTTTCTGTCAGTTCACCTGTGTGGAAGGCTTTTGTGCGCAGAAGCCTGTGCATTTGATTAGGAATTCAGGTATAAGGTGTGGGCTGCGGTTTAGGTGTTATGTATTTTTTTTTCTTTACTTATTTTTTTTATTATCAGTTTACATTGTTGGATTCAAAGTAATTAGATTTTTGTTTATTTTTCACTTCAAAGTTGGTGGTGCTTTTGTGTTCTGGTTTAAGCTTTATACTCATCTCCTGATCTTTGAGTTAAGAATTATTGGGTCGATTGTGGTTCAACTTTGTTCCCTTGAAGGGCTAGTAATTACAGTAACTTGGGGGGTCATGTCACCACAATCTAGTTTCTGGTTTGACTTTATTGCATGTTATAATGAATTCATTCCTCCATCACAAACATGGGCATCTACATAAAAGGTTATGTCAGTAAATCGAATGTTCATGGCTAACAATAAACATTTTGTCTTCTGTTTGCTCTCTGAAGCTGGAACTTGGACAATCTTAAGCTGGAACCTGTGTCCTTTTTTAATACTTGATGGAGTTTATCTGGTGCATCCATATTATCCGGCTCTGTACACTAATGTGATAAAATAGAGGATTACACCCTTTGTTGTGTATGTTTATTGTTTAAAGTAAAAGACAAGAAACAAAGGAGTATCCATTGATGTACTCAAGTGCATTATTCATTTAAACATTTACGTAATGGAAATAAACTGTATTCATACTTTTCATACTTCCGGAAGAAATTGTACTAAAAAATTGTGTAATAATCTCTACTCAAAATTTGTTTCAATCCAAGCTTGGGTGTAGCTCTTTGAGCAAAGCACTTGATTGCAGCTGTAACGTATTTATACAGCAACAGAAACATTCAAGCCTTATTCTACTAGGTGGGATCGACAGCTGAGGCATATGTATACTTTTGTAAAATTCTGAGTCCTTTTTGTTTTAGGAGATACTGCGTAGCTGGACAAATTTAATATGATAGTAATTAATCCTGAATTGTGAATCAGCAGATGCAAAGTGCCCCCAAAATTCTCTAGTTCTTTTGTAGTTAAAATTTCATATATAGACCAAATTTGGTGAGCCAAAAGAGGGCAACATCAAGCCTAGCTTGCTCAAAATATAGGCGGCTGCAAATTATCTATCCGTATTCTATTGCCAATCTTAAACTTTCCATATTGAAACAGCAAAATAACCCATATCTAACTAGGGCAGAGACTACGGCTGAGAGGAAGCCGGATTCAGCATAAAACAGACAAGAAAGAATTGAAAATTTCACATAGCCTGTTGAAATAGTAGTCCATGCTGCTAGCAAAATAAACCCATGGCAAGTGTCACTAATGTTTGGAAATATGCAAAGCCAAGCTGCTTCCATAATTATGCAAATTCCAAAATTGATTGTGGAAATATGCAAAGCCAAACTGTTTCCATTATTATGCTCTGAAAAACTTCACAGGCAAGCCCAAAATTGATTGCAGTTTCCCAATTTCTTTTGTTTAACCTCACGTCTTGCCATTATGTAGCAAAAAAAATCTAATATTCTGGAGTATTCATTTAAAACGCTTTGCCTATCTCTTTGAAAATCTTGCTGAAATCTTTGGTTCATTTCCCTTCAAATTGAACAAACAATAGCAGACAAAGCGAAGTATAGAAGATCTTCTTGGAATTTTGAATTCTGGTGATTTGTTAGGAGCCTATTCATAAAGTTTTCCTGATAATAGATGAAGTCTCTGCATTTAAGCTGCAAACACTGTCTTCCACATTACTTGAATATGAATAGTTGAAGAATAGATGATCATGATCTTCATGTTCCCTGTCACAAAGCAAACAAATGTTAATAGCACTAATGTCCTAATATAAGAGTTTATCCTGAGAAGCCATCCTCTTTTAAAATGCAAGCCAAAGTATGATTACATATCCAGGAAGATGATGGCTACTCCAGACAATTTTAGCCCAATCAACAGTAGGGAACATGGGAATTCTCGCTGAGGTAGCACCCTTGACCGAGAAATTTGGGGCTTGGGAGCCATATCTAGTAGTATGTCCCTCGAGCCAATTAGATGCTTCTGCAAGCATCGTAGAAACTGAGAATCCTAACCTCTGCCAAAAAGCAATCTCCATTGATCACCCTCAAGGGCTTCAACTACTATGGCTTCTAATCTTATGTTTAATTTCTTCTTAGTTCTGGGAAGTTCAGCTCAAGTATCCTTCAAGTATGACTGGAATCAAACCAGAAGGAGGTTGATGTCGATTACCAATGATTCTCTTAATGAACTGGGTAAATTGGTCCCTTGTTCATAAGATCCTTTTCCACATCCATAAAACCATCTGTTTTGGCTTAACTTCCTACAAAGATTTCTTCTTTAGCTGACAGAATGTACCACTTAACCCATAAGATTCTTTTCCTTCACAAATATTGCATAAAATCTTTATTAAGTAGCTATTATTTTTATGCCTAATATCAGGAATACCGAAACCCCCAGCTTTATTTGGCTTACAGACTTAGTCCTATTAATTTTTGCTTTTCTTGACCTTCCCACAGGAAAGAATGGAGCAGTCTTTTTATTTTTCTGATGAACTTTCTTGGGTTGAAGAAGAAAGTTGTCCAATACATGCAAATAGCCATCAAAACGGAATCTGAGTTGAAGTTTTCCACCATAAGACAGCTTAGATGTAGATTTGCTACTGATAATGTTGTTTAGTTTGCCCAGCAGAAGACCTCAATCTGCATAAGTGAGCTTCCCATTCAAGAGAAACTCCAAGGTATTTGATTGGTAAAAAGCCAATATACATTTCAAGGATTTCAGAAATGATTAGGTTTTTAGGATGTGCTATCCGAGAGACAAATACTTTACTTTTCTGCAGGTTTGGCCTTAAGTCTGAAAGTTCCCCAAACTCTTGATCTTGATTGAGGGCATACAAGGCTAGACAGGATAAAAAATAAGATATACAAAGAAATGTTACGGGTGGCTAGTATAACAGATAAGATAAGAGAGTGAAGACTGGGATGATTTGGGCATATCAAGAGGAGACAGACAACGACGTCTGTCAGAGCAATTGAAAGCCTCACTGTAGAAGGAAAGAGGAGTAAAGGCAGGCCCAAACTGACGTGGGATGAGCAGATTAGACATGACTTACTAGAGTTGCACCTCTCTGAGGACATGGTCCAGGATAGGAGTTCATAGAGGCAGAAGATTAGGGTTAAGGAGGGGTAGACAGGATATAGGGCCACCTTAGAGCATACTTAGAGGATTAGATAATCTCTACATTTTAGGTTGACTTGCACTTATTTGTTGTGATCTTTGTCTTTCACCTATTTGTGCATATCCACTGTTGACTATTTTAATATCAGAAGCTTTTGATTTATATTTAATAAAATCCATTCACTAGTACATATTCATAGTATTGTACTATCCATGTAGATACATATAGAGCCGGGGGTCTCACTGGAAGCAAACTCTCTATCCCTTGGGATGGAGGTATTGTTTGCTTGCCTCTTATCCTCCCCAGGCCCTAGCGACAACTTTTGCTGTCGTTAGGATATACTGGGTATGATTGTTGTTGTTGTTGTTGATTGAGGGTTCATATGCACTAGCAGAATAAACAAATCATCTGGAAAAGCCAGATAGTTGAGCTTGATAAACTTGCATTTGAGATGATATTTGAATTGGGAAGCATGTATTTATGTTTTCAGAAGCTGTGTGAAGCTCTCCATTACAGTGATAATAAACAAGGGGATAAGGGGCACCATGCCTAAGTTCCCTAGAAGCTTTGATGTTTCCAATCAGGAAACCATTAAGGTTAATAGAGAAGGAGGAAGTAAAGACGCAATCTATTTTCCTAAACGTTTCCTAAACCTCTCATGGAAATTCAACAGACCATTCTTCAGCCTTCCAAATGAGAGAGCTGGGCTTATATGGACTAACCAATTATTGAGGACAATACCTTTTCCATTTGACTTGGAGTACGAGGATCTGAAGAAATACCCTCACGAGAGAAGATTAAACCTCGCTTGGACCGCTATTATCTTTTACAAGTTCAATTCCCTTAACTTTTACTTTTCATTTGTCAATTTTATGAACTTGCCAGGCACGTTTGTTGTCTTGCATCTTCCTTGTAATATTTTGAGCTCCTATGTTTTGTTGTTTATGGTAGCTGTAGGGGTAGAACTTCATATGACAGGAACATGCTTTTCTTGTAGTGGTTTAACATCGTAGAAATGCCCAAAAGTCTTACATTTCAGGCATTGGGTTGACATAGATTCATAGATGACCTTTTGAGTACAATGTTGATCATTTTTGTTAGTGATAATTATGAACTCGGAGGGAGTTGTCCAGCTTTGGTTTCCATACAAATTCTAGCAAAAGCTAATCGAGATTGAGAGGTAGTTAGTCTATCCATTAACATGAGTTTACCAAGGAGACTATCGAGGCCATTAGGAACATCCATATTTAAATAATGTATATGAAGCTTCGAAAATTGTACTTAAATTGGAACAACATTGAGTTTTAGTCGTTGGATTGGTTTTTGAGAAACTCAGGGTCACAGGAAAAAAATTTATGTTCCCAAAAAAGATCGGGGAGAGCTCAAGTATGCTCTGTTTGAATATTCTGATTGAAACCTAAGATGAAGCGATCATCTTCTATCCTTTGTACTTCTAGAAGTCCATTTGAGTTCCAACGCTCTTCTGCGAATTCTTCATATTGGAAAAAGAAGCATTGTTTCCTATAACTTGTCCAACAATGATAGAGCGCCATTTTTGTTTATTTTCAGCAATAGTTTTTGGATTGTAGCAAAAAAAGCTTGCTTTTATCCACATCAGTTTGTACTAAATATAAGTAAGACGAGACTTTGGATATAAAATCTTGCTTGAGCAGCGAAGCCCAAGCTGGTTTCACTCTTATAGAGGCTTGCGTGTTGAAGATCTGAGATGGATTACAAAGATCCTGTCATTTTGAGAAGACAGAAGTGTTTTCTGACCGCTTGTCGTGGTGACCGGAGTGTCCTAGGTGGTCGGGGTAGTTTTTGAAGTTGTGTGTCAGGTGATTACGAGGAGGGAGAGAGAAAGAGATTTTGATGATAGAAAGGGCAATGATACATCCATTAAGGGAGGAGGAAAGAGGCGGGAAAAGCCGTTGGGGGGTGATTGGGGAAGGAAGATGAGAGAGGAAAGTGAACATTAGGTTAGTTAGGGGGGAGGGGGTTCTTTCTGTTGGAGTAGAGAGACAGAAAGGAATATTTAAAGAGAAAGAAAAAAAATTCAAAACCCGACCTTTAAAAATACTTTGCAAAATTCTCTATTTAAAATGATATACGACTCGTCTCGCTGTGACCTAATAATTTATGAGAACATAATTGCTTGACAATCTTAGACGGTAGTATAAGTCATATGTGATATATCAATTGCAGTGTCCTAAATTCAGTTGAATGGAGATATGAGATTTATATATCAGAAGATTTACAAGAATTCGAAGGATCCTACTTTCTCTTTTGATAATTTTACTCCCATCTTCTCTCTAACTTTCCCTCCTGCTCTTTCTCGTCATTCTCTATCCTCCAAACAATTTCTCTTCTTCCACCCACTCACGTTTCCTCTTTTGAAGTCTTTCCGACGACTCCGACCATTATAGCCGCCGCAACAAGCGGCCATAAAAACATCAATCTACACAGAAATCACGATGAAAATGTTGGATCTTCTCCTTTCCATTGCGATCTGAGCAGATCTACAGCATGCAAGACCTAATTAGGGCAAAATCGACGTCGACTACTTTGCTCAAGTTGGATTTCATTGCAGAAATCTTGTATACTCTCTTTTTTTGCTTTGATGAGGATAAAGAGGAGAAATCATTTGCCATCTCTCTGATAACAGTTGACCTGAACTTGCAGAAACATGGGCTTTTTATTTTTGGCAACTGTATGCTATTTCTTTGGCATTGGGTCTCAAACAAGTTTATAGAAAAACAAAAACTAGATGTTTCCCTCTTCCTTTTCTTGTCCTTCTCTATCCTCCAAACAATTTCTCTTCTTCCACCCACTCACGTTTCCTCTTTTGAAGTCTTTCCGACGACTCCGACCATTATGGCCGCCGCAACAAGCGGCCATAAAAACATCAATCTACACATAAATCACGACGAAAATGTTGGACCTTCTCCTTTCCATCGCGTTCTGAGCAGATCTACAGCATGCAAGACCTAATTAGGGCAAAATCGACGTCGACTACTTTGCTCAAGCTGGATTTTATTCCGGAAATCTCTTATACTCTCTTTTTTTTTTGCTTTGATGAGGACAAATGGGAGAAATCATTTGTCATCCCTCTGATAACAGTTGACCTGAACTTGCAGAAACATGGGCGTTTTATTTTTGGCAACTGTATGCTATTTCTTTGGCATTGGGTCTCAAACAAGTTTATAGAAAAACAGAAATTAGATGTTTCCCTCCTCTTTCTCGTCCTTCTCTATCCTCCAAAGAATTTCTCTTCTTCCACCCACTCACGTTTCCTCTTTTGAAGTCTTTCCCACGACTCCGACCATTATGGCCGCCGCAACAAGCGGCCATAAAAATATCAATCTAAACAGAAATCACGACGAAAATGTTGGATCTTCTCCTTTCCATCGTGTTCTGAGCAGATCTACAGCATGCAAGACTTAATCTGGGCAAAATCGACGTCGACTACTTTGCTCAAGCTGGATTTCATTTCGGAAATCTCTTATACTTTTTTTTTTGCTTTGATGAGGATAAAAGGGAGAACTCATTTGCCATCCCTCTGATAACAGTTGACCTGAACTTGCAGAAACATGGGCGTTATATTTTTGGCAACTGTATGCTATTTCTTTGGCATTGGGTCTCAAAGAAGTTTATAGAAAAACGGAAACTAGATGTCCTCCCTGTTTGTATTCGTCTCCTAGACCTTAGGCTCTATTATTTCATTAGTGACACATTGTGGAGGATAGGTAGCCTCATCGGCAAACCCTTATTTATAGACGGAGCAACTACAACCCAAAAAAAAAAAGAATTGAGTTTGTTAGGATATGCATTGAGCTTTCTACCGATGGAGAATCCCCAAACCAGATTAAGTTCACTGATGAATTTGGTAAAGAGGTTTACCATTAGATGGTCTATGAATGGTTGCCCTTAAGGTGTACAACAACAACAACAACAATCATACCCAGTATATCCCAACGACAGCATAAGCTATCGCTAGGGTCTGGGGAGGGTAAGAGGCAGGTAAACAATACCTCCATCCCAAGAGATAGAGAGTTTGCTTCCGGTGAGACCCCCCGCTCTATATGTATTTGTATATATAGTACAATAATAGGAATATGTACTAGTGGATGGATTTTATTAAATATAAATCAAAACCTTACGATATTAAAAGAGTCAACAATGAATATGCACAAAAAAAAAGTGAGGAAAAGTGAAAGCAGAACAATGACAACAGAGAGGAAAAGGGAACGCTGCAAATCATGTTGTATTGGAACCAACGGAGAAAATAGTAACACAAAACAAATTCAATTCTCTAGCAAGCATAGAAGCTGATTCTGGAAAAGCTATTGGAAGCCTATATGCTGGGGCTGTGTCCGTGGAGAAACTAGCCTTCACCCCCAGGCTAGTAAGAATGATGAGTCTGGAAAAGAAAATGAGAAAGAAGCAACTATCTCGTATGAAGGTCAAAATTAGGAAGAAAGTGCTGGCTAAAATAGCTCATTTGCCTATAACCCAGACACAAATTCTAAGTTGGAAGCTGGCCATAAAGTGAGATCAAATGCAACTGAGAAAGTGAAGAAGATGAGGAAGCATAATCAATAAACCGAATTGTTATCAAATGTATCTGAGACCTTTGGAGGTAAGCCAGTAAAGTTTCAAAAAGGCTTGGTGCACTTTTGATTCTCTGCTACCATATACAACATCTGAAATGGAAGAAACAAGCGCATTTATCAACAACGTGGGAAAGACCCTCAAGCAATGGCTCAATGACATCCTTCATAGTATTATATATTCAACTACCTCTTGGAAGAGTTACAAACCTAGTAAGTTCAACTGGGAGATTGCTATCAACTTAGGCATCCCAACAAAAATATTCTCTTATTCACATTCATCACCTCTGGTATGAAATGCTTATCTATTCTCTTCCTCTTTCTCTAGGTGAAGTCATCTCATATACTTCTGGCTATCCTTTTGAATGGAGCTTGGTTTCTTCCGACTCCAAATACAAAAGGCTATGTGGAATTTGTATTGTTTGGTGGTGAGAGGTTCCAATCTCCTATTATGTTTTGGTTGATACTCACTTTGCCTCTTCCTATTCCTCGCTTTCTTCCTTTTCTTAACAATTGCTGCTTGAGACTCTATCTTCTAAACTCCTCTGCACTGACACATTTAATGCACTGACACATTATAACGATCCCCTTAATTCTCACTTCTCTTAGGGGGATTTGTTTACTGTATGGAATGTATTTGCCTCTCAGCGTTGAAAGGATTAGTTTCTGCCTACCTTCTCATGGCCTATATCTTGGTTGGGGTTTGTCTATGGTACTGGTTTCTGATTCTACTCTGGAGCTTTCCTGGGGACATGTCAGGATTAATGCCATTTTTGGGGAATATTCTAATTCAAGCTCATTTGGGTGTTGTAATGGAGCCTGCTGCACTGACTTGGATGCTGGCCATCCCTTCCACTGTATTTTTTTTGTTGTCAATTTTTGCCATCCCCTTCAACAGATTCCTATCTGCTGCTTTTGTTTACTTACTGGGAATCTTTTTTTTTTTGGTGTAATTCTTACTGGGGATCTCTGTTGTTTTTATTTTTGGAAGAAGTAATGGGATTTTTGATTGACACTAGATTTTGGTTAGATTTTTGTAGTGAATACTTTGTGCCTTATACTTTGAGCAAGCTATGTTTAGTGTTGCCTCTCATGGCAACCACTATGTAAAGTAGCATTATTTGGCTTTTTATGAAATTTTAACTTACCAAAAAAAAATTGAATGAAGACTCTAAGACAGAGGAAGGTGGAGATGAACTGAAAGAAAAACAAGAATTTGAAGCTGCTGAAGCCAAGGCAAAGAAGAGAAACCAAAGTGGTAAAGTGAAAGAATATCTTCATGAACTAGAAACTGCTGATGATGTTGATATTGTGGAAATTGGCCATGCACAGGATGTTCATGATCCCACTTTGACTCATGCCAAGGGTTTTGAGGTCAAAGAACAAATTCATCAGCTTGAAACCGTGGTGGACTTGACTGAGGGCACTGGTACCAAAGCTGTTAAGTAATATAGTAGAGGTAGAAGTACAGGACGAAGACCAAAGCAATAGCTTTGGTCCTCCTTTTCATAGGATTTTCAATTGATCCCTAGAAGTAACCTCTGTTTACTGATAGTTTATATTCATATTGAGCAGTTCCTTTTGGTACTGCCTATTATAATGCCTACGTCGTATGTATATTTTAAATATCTGTGAAATTTTAATCAAAAAAAAGATATGAGATTTATATGACCTTGGCTATCATAGAATTATTTGCAAAAAGATACCTTGGAAATCTGTAAAAGCATAGTTCAGTGTTGTCACCTAGTATAGTTATTATTCAGCCAAGGATATAATTTTTGTAATGCTATTAAACCAATTGTTGTATTTATTTCACCTTTAAGCTATAATCCACAGTTTTGTTACAATGATGAGCTTTCCTTTTGTCAATTATGTAGGTTGAAGGACCAAAGGCTCCAGAGGAAATGATAACAATATTGCAGAGGGTGCTGGAGGAGAGTGCTCCTGTTCTTGTTTCTGCGAGGCTTGATGCAGAAGAAAGAAGGACTAACATGCGTTTGAGGGAAGAACAAGATGCAGCATACCGCGCAGCTCTTGAAGCCGATCAAGTATCTGCTTTAGATTAGTTCTGCGGTGATGGTATCTGCGTGGATATGCAAGTATTTCTCTGTCAGATCTTGATTCTCTTTTCTTGTACCAGGCCAGGGAGCGTCGGAGGAGAGAGGAGAAAGAGCGTTTGGAAAGAGAGGCTGCTGAAGCGGACAGGAAGAGGATGGAGGAAGAAGAGGCTCGTGAGAGAGCAGCCCGAAAAGCTGCCGAAAAAGAAGCTGCCTTAGCTAAATTGCGACAAGATAAAGCTATGTCACTAGGTGCTGAACCGGAGAAGGGCCCTGATGTCACTCAGGTATTACTGTTTCTTTTCCATTTTACAGATAGATGTGTTGTAGGTAGGCAAACTTCTGTTGAAATGCTACTTTTATCCATAAATTACTGTCAATATCAATAAAAGCTGCTGTATCCATAGCCATCCGTGCAAAGATCATCCTTGTTCTCCTAGCTGTCAATAAGCAAAGATTTCAGAAGAGCTTGTTATTTTTGAGTGGATAATTTGATCCATTTTCTGATGTTCAATGATTTTCATGCAAAGGCCAAAATGTTACAATTCATACTGGAGATAGAGTATTTAGGAAAAAGTAAAGAAGCATTTGCGCACAATGTTCCAAGAACAGATTTAATTGATTTCTTTACTTGCATATGGATATGTATGTACTAGCAGAAAGATCCTTTTCCTTGTTTTTGATCAATCCAGTTTGATACATCCAGTCGATGGGACAGCATTTGAAAGTGGAATCATCAGTTACAGTTTGAATGATTTTGTGCACCATTTCAAATAATTGAACCATATGTCCATTTTATGCAGTCCTGGTCTTCTCCCTGTGATCTGCCAAATTAATCTAATAAAGACATTGTTCTTAGTGCAGTATAGTAGATCTCCCTGTGCTGATCTTTGTATTTGCTTTTGCTGTTTATCCACTAGGTTTTGGTGCGTTTTCCCTCAGGCGAACGCAAAGGGAGGAGGTTTAACAGAACTGCAACGATTCGGTCGCTATATGATTATGTTGATTCTCTGGGATGTTTAGAGCTAGATAGTTACACCCTTGTCTCCAACTTTCCTCGCACTGTATATGGTCCAGACAGACTCTCCTCATCTCTTGAAGAAGCAGGACTGCATCCTCAAGCCAGCCTTTTCATTGAGATGAAATCCTGAGGACAGGATTCAATGCCAGTTTTATCAGTTCAAAAGGCTCTTTAGTCCAACAAATCATTCTGGCAACTGACTCTCTGAATTTTCAAATTGTTTTAGCAACCTTACATTCAGAAATTTTGTGTTATGCTTTTTGCTAAGCATTTTTCCATGTCGTATGTAGAATACTTATGCTTGGAAAGAAGTCCTGTTAAATTTGACAGTAAAATAGTGCTTAAACGTGGTTACACATCTCAGTAAATATATACGTGGCATGTGTACATCACTTCTCGTCTTTTGCGAGTGGAAAGCCAGGCCTGTAAGGCTGGTATTAAGGCTGGTATTCCAATCATAAGGAAGCTGCGTTGACTCCTGCTGGTTGTGAAGCAACAGCAGGCACAATTACCAGGAGATATATGTCATTATCCATCTCATTTGAATGAGGGAGGAATTTAACTCCAAGCATGAGCTATATAGCTTTCTGTGTACATTTTTCTCCTTTCCGGTTGCTCATCCAATGACAAATTTTTTACATGATCACTGGCGGCAGTGGCTAAACGAGCATCTACCAGTTTTCCTACTACTTCCTACAGAGGCAAAAAGAAACCACCAGTGAGCTGAAATGCTTTATGGGTTACTTGAAATCCTCGATCATATATGTATGCCTGAAGATACACATGAAGATAACATGGAACTTGCAAAATTGTGCCTTTCTAAATGAAGACCAAGATATTTATTACATGACAGCCACTAATAGGACTCGGTTAAGAACTACTAAAAACGTAACATATCAGCTTCAAAGAAGAGCTCAGCAAGTTCCAGGAACCGACCATAAAATGGTTGCCTTCTCACCTTCATAACTATGACATTCCTTGGCTCAGAGGTTGACGCGTTAACCTATGAACAATCAGTTGATCTATGAAGTCAACCAATTGATCCAATGATTGAATCGCTTTTATTGAACAATTATACGGTTCTGTTGATACAATAGTACTGACTGCTCAGTAAATCTATAAAGTCAGCCAATTGATATAATGGATTGTGTTTATTAAACAATTATACTGTTCTGTTGATACAATAATACTGGGTGCACTAGCCGCAAACAAAGTTAAAGAATAGCGCACTGCATCGACACTATGAACTAAAGAGTTCTTTTAAATAGTCATATGAACAGATCAGCAAATCAACGCGAAATGGAGAAATTACATTACTAAAAGATAACATTTAATATACAA
Organism: Eustoma russellianum; assembly: GCA_036186865.1. Lineage (NCBI taxonomy): Eukaryota > Viridiplantae > Streptophyta > Magnoliopsida > Gentianales > Gentianaceae > Eustoma > Eustoma russellianum. Next base: position 36,580,222 of record AP025053.1, read on the forward strand.
GTAAAGTGAGAGTACAAGATGTTCTCCATCAGCTTCAAGGCTCCTTTATTTATGATGGTAGTGAAGCTGCACACGGACTAAAAACCCAAGGAAATTACTACAGACAATAGCGCCTCCAACTAAAAAGTTGAAACATGGTTTTACATTGATTTCATCCTAGGGACGATACATGCAACTAATGGATTCTTCATGACGATAGTGAACTCTGGCTTCTCGGACAGATCGATTTCTTGGCCTTCTACTTCCTTCCATTCAAAATACCAAATCAAATTAGCCACAAAATATTCCAGATGGAGCAAAGCCAAGTTGGCACCTGGACACACCCTCCTCCCAGCACCAAAAGGCATCATTTTGATTTCTCTGCTGCAAGTAACATCAAACACCTGCCTCTCCTTTCCCTCACCCTCACCTCCAGCATTGACAAATCTCCCAGGCTTGAATTCCATAGGATCTTCCCACACCTCTGGATCCCATCCCATCTCTGACACCATGAAATTCACCATTGCCCTCTTCGGGAGCAGGTAACCTTCCAATTCCACATTTTCTGTCACTGCATGAGGCAGCACAAAATGCCCCGGCGGGTGACGCCTCAGACCTTCCAAGACTACTGCTTTCAGGTAACCCATTCTCTCCAAGTCCTCTTCCTCAAGCACCCGCATCTCCTCCGCATCATCATTTTCGATCTTCAGACCCGGTGGCGGTCCCACAACTTGAACTATTTCTTCATAAAGCTTTGCCTGTATCAGGGGATGCTTCACCAGGTTAGCCATAATCCATTGCAGAGCAGTGGACGTGGTATCTGTCCCAGCGTTCAGGAATTCGCTGCACAAGCTCACCAGTTCTCCCTCTTCGGGCTTCCTCTTGTCCTCAGGCAGTTGCAAGTCCACCAGGGTATCCACGTATGCCAGCAAGGTGGTGTTACCATTATCGGGATTTCCTCGCTTTGCCTCGATTCGAGCTCTGATAAGAGGAATTAGCAAATCTTCCTGGTCACGGCGCAATTGCAGCAGTTCTTTCCATCGCTTTCGGAACAGAATTTTGCCGAGTCGGGGAAACAGAGCGAGAATTTGGAATCGGTTAAAACTGAGCAGCAAGCGATGCATGACAGACTCGATTTCTTGAATTTCATGGTCCTTACGCTTGTCGCCGAAACACATTAGCACCAGCAGGCAGAACATAGCGTGCCGAAAATGATCCATCACCTTGACCCCAACGTCGTCCCCTGGGTGGAGAAGCCGTCGGAGGAGGATACCAAGCACCCACCGGCGAGCGGATGAGTAGGCCTTGACACGAGAAGGATGGAGAATTTCGGAAGTAAGGTTGCGGCGGAGAAGGCGCCAGGTGGGGCCATAAGCTGCAGAGCTGATGTTATGTTGGTTGCTGTTCATGATTCTAGCAGGCTGGGTAGCCACAGGGCGATCGGAGAAAATAGCCCCGTTTTGAACAAGTGTTTTGTAAGCCAAAGAGTGGTTTCCGATGAAGACGGAGGGACGAGCACCGAAGGTGAAGGAAATAAGGGGACCATGCTTGGCCTTCAAAGTCCGGAGTATAGATTCCAAATCGGAGGACCTCCGAAGCCAAAGCAAGTTGCCGATGAGTGGAAGAGGAGTAGGTCCAGGAGGGAGAGGAAGCTTTTTGGTGGGAAAGAGGATGTTGAAGATTGATTTCAGAAGAAGACAAATGCAGAATGTTAGAATGGGGAAGAAGAACCACCCCATTTCTGTTGCCGTAATCTTCTCCACCATTTGCTACTTTAACATTTGATTATGCAGACCATATGTATATAATATATTATATAATATATAAGATTTTTTTGGGCCAATGTTTAAGACCCGTCCTTCGTTATCTCAGATCTGAAGTTTTATGTATGAAATAAATAATTCATGCAGGTACATATAGAGCCGAGAGTTTCGCTACTCTTTATTTCTTAGGATAGAGGTATTGTCTGCCTACCACTTACCCTCTCTACACCCTAACGATAGCTTTTGCTGCCGTTGGAATATACTAGGTATAGATGACGACGATGATGATAAAAGTAGCCTTATATAAAACATGTCTTTTTCAACGTAACAACCATAAGTTTAAATTTAAACAAGGGTTCTCACCATGATTGATTCTGATAAGTACGATTGTTGTTAGACATTGGGAACTTTTTACTATTTAGCTGTCCTCATGGGGCCTAGGCTGAAGGTTAAGAATTCAGTTGGAGAGGTCTAAGCAAACATTGATGTCCTATTTTGTCATTCTCTTTCCTTACCTTTCCCTCACGAAAGAGAAAGAAAAAGAAAAAGAAAAAAGAAAATCTTATATAAGGTATGGCTAACCACCGTTCAACATGTAACAGAAAGATGAGAGAGGAGACTCCTCGTGAATCTTAACTTGCTAATATATCTGTCACATAAATGGGACCACTTTTATATGGTATAATTTTTATTTAATTTATAGACATACACCTCATATATTGTGATTCACTTAAAAATAATATTAAGATGAAATCTTCATTTGATTCCCCACTTAATAAAGCGAGTTTTGTTGAGAGACTTGCGTTGTAAAAGAGATCATGAATATATTACAATTCTTTAAAACCGGAAGACATGGTCTTTCACTCATAGAAAGTGAACAGTTTCTTTTTTGCTTATACAAGGATAAAGACTGGTATATCTTGTCAGTAATGTCGAATGGTACATTCACTCGGGTTCAGATCTTTTCATCGCTCTTTCCTCACCGCGTGCGTCACCGTGCGACATGTGACAGCAGTAGGGTGGTGAGGCTGGATAAGGGTTATCCCCTTCCAGCCTCACCACCCTCCACTACTGCCACGTGTCGCGTGGTGGGAAATGCGGTGACTCGATAAGGGGATACCATGCGCATTCACCGTATAGGGAAATGATATAGGCAGCGCCTTTCTGATCCGGACAGAGAAATTTTTGATTATTTTTACTTAAGTGACATTACAATCCCTTATTAATGATATCTTTGCCTATTGTCAATTTCATCGTCAGACATTTCCTTTTTCAAATGGCTACTGATTTTGTAACTCTCCCTTCTCTGTTTCATTTGATTTTAATAACTCTATCCGACTAAAGGTTATCTCGACATATACTTTTATTCACTTATTCTCTTCATAACCTCAATCATGTGAATAGATATCATATCGAAAACATTTTACTACAGTATATGAAAAGAGAAAAACATAAGCAATCACGGTGAAGTGTATGTGAAACATCACGGTGTTCTTTTTTGCTTTTGGTTTGACTGTTTTTTTTTTAATTTAGGTCGAGATACATTTAAATTTACACAATAATATGAATATAAGGAAAATAAGAGAAATTTTATTTAAAGAGAAATGATATAGGCAAAGCATTTCTGATCCGCGCTGACAAATTTTCATTATTTTTAACTTAAGTGACGTCGCTACCCCCTTATTAATTATTTCTTTGTCTATTGTCTATTTCATAGTCAGACATTTCCTTTTTTAATTGCTATTGATTTTAATAAACCGTATCTATCTCGACATATATAACTGTTATTCATTTATTCTCTTCACCAACCTCATTCATATGAACAGATATCGAAAATATTTTAGTACAATCTACGAAAAGAGAAAACACAAGCAATCACGGCAAAGCGCATGTGAAAATTATGGTGTTTCTTTGCTTCTGGCTTGACTATTTTTAATTTGAGTCTAGTTACATTTATATTTATACAACAATGTTAATATGAGGAAAGTAAGAGAAATTTATTTAAAAGGTTATTCAAAGCCTTGGCAAACTAACACTTTTTCCCCCCCTTGCATCCGTTAATTTCTTTTCAAAGATTTTCAGAAGCTGCCAACAAAGGAATTCTAGGAAAGAAACTAGAAATTGTTTTATCAAAAAGAAATGTGTATGATGGGGTGAAAATCAACACGCTCTTAGAATCGCCGATCATATTTAGATTGATATACTACGGACACGTGCCAACTGATCTGACAAGGACGCAGTTCGTCTGAGGTACAAGTTATCCATGTTGGCCCAAATATGCAGTCAGATCGGTCTCAACTGTCTATCGGCTTCCTCCGTTAGATCGGCTTCAACTGTAGGTCGTCTATGTAACTATACGCATAAAGTTCAAGTCAAGTTAAATCAGCTTGGACGACCCTGCTTACTGAAATCAGCTTGGTCAAGGTAGCCACTAACATGTAAACAACCGTGCTCGTCATTACGACACATGTATTAGCTCATCGACAACTGGCCAACATGCACAAGCGGTGCACAACGCTTAACATTGCATGGTGATCCTAAAATGCATTGACCTAGTCAAAAAATAATTATCGCTACCAGTTAAAAATGTATTGGCCCATTCAAAAAGTACAAAAGAAATTATCGATGTCAGTCAAAAAAGTGTATTGGCCTAGTTAAAAAGTCCATTGGCCCAGTTAACTCCCGATGGGACTCTTAGAATCTGCAACCTATCCTCTTCTGAGAACCAGGAATTAAGCAGTGGCCACAAGATTGCAATGCCCCAGGAAACAAGATGCACCAGAAGCATATCATGGAAGATGATAAAGTAACCAGCAACAGAAGCCCTATGATGAGAAAATCCACATTTGAATCTCCAAGTTAATAGACAATTCCCATTTTTCTTTTGTCTTTCTTATCCTTTTCCATGATGTTGCGTAGAATCTAACATTCTAAAGCACCTCCTTAGCTATGTTATGTGCATTTTTATGAGTTTCTTCATGTAGTCGTTGATTCCTTTCTCGCCATATTCAAATCTAAGCCGTACGAGCAAAGTATACCAGGTCCTACTAAAATCTTGAGCGCCATTGATTTTCCAGCAACCAAGGTTGAATATTACCCCAAAAATAGGGCTGGTCTTTACATAGCAACTGCACGAAAGGTTTAAGCTACCCTTTAGAGTTCAAATTTCAAAAAGTCTTGGTTCACTTTGGGGTCTAGAGGAACATCCACTAAAAATTTTGATGGATACACATGAACCTACTACTTCTTATTTTCTGTGATGTCTATCCTTCCATGCACAGAGCTTATAGTGTAGAAATATATACGGTAAATAAGACTATATGCTAGAGTAAATGTAAATATATGTTACCATACTTAGGTATTATATTAATGATCAAATCAGATTATGTTTAATAAGGGTGCATGAATGATTTCCATATATAAATAGATCACATTGATCTCATAGTCTAGATTCAAATAGTTGCCTAAAATACAGAGATCTGGTTGATCTCTCATCAGTCGATGGTTAGACTATAAATAGAATTATGTATTCTATTAAGTCAATCATTAATAAGATTGCATCTTCTTTATCTTTATTGTATCAGAGCCTTGGAGGCTTACAATCATCACTTCACACATGTCTCTCGTTCAGTATGGCTGTAGAAACCTCAGCTATATCAAGTGTCATTGAACACTATTCCACTCTAGGCATTGGGACAAGGTCTAATTCTACCAACTATGATGGTATTTCAATGGTCATCTCCGGCTATAAACTTAATGTAACAATTATCTCTCCTGGTCAAAAGCCATGGGGATATTTATCACTCGGAAAGGGAAAGAGGACTATATCTTGGGCACCCTGAAACTTCCAGCAACTGATGATCCTAAAGACAAAAGCTGGAAGACTGACAACAGTATGATTATGTCATGGTTGGTAAGGTATATGACATCTGATATTAGTGAAGATTTCTTATCTGTTCTACTGCTTATGAAATCTAGACAGCTGCCAAGGATATGTACTCCAAAAAGGACAATACCTCAGAGCTATATAGAATATAGGCACAACTCTAGGATCTTAAGCAAGGTGACAAACTGTTACCAAGTATTTCACCCAATGAACCAGGACATGGCAATAGCTTTATGCCTTTGCGGTCTATACATGGTCATGTACTACTGATTTACAGAGGTACAAAGAAATTACTGAAACAAAGAGAATATTCAGATTCTTTATTGGGCTAAATACTGAACTTGATGGAGTCTATGAAAGAATTCTTAGAACTAAACTCATGCTTAGCCTAAAACGGTATTCTCATAAGTCAGGCATAAGGAAAGCCAGAGGAAACATCATTCAGTGAAAGTTCAGCCCTTACAGCCCAAAAGACTCTCTTCTAGAACACCATCTAACCTAGTAGTGGTAGATCTTACTGCACATACTGCAAAAAATTTGGACATGCCATTAGTGAATGTTGAAAATTAAAAGGCAAACCTGCAAAGCGAAAAGACAGTAGACCACCCAAAATCAACTAGAAAACATCCAGCACAGGTAACACTACCAACTGAAGGTTATCCAGGGCAAGGGATTCCTCTAACATCTATAGCAACATGGCTGTCCCTGAAAATCCTAAGGGCATCTGCTTCTCACTAAAGATCAGATTGAGGCACTGTTGCAACTCTTAGAAAATCGTGAAAGCATATATGGCCACCGCATGCAATATATGTTATCAGAACCAACTCTAGATTATTGATTCCGATGCTTCTGATCATATGACCAATGAATGTACTATTATAATTGAGTATACCAAACTTCTTATACCTAAATATGTGAAGCTTGCAGATGGTACCTCTGTGAAATTCATAAGGAAAGGATCAATAAAACTAAATACTAACCTAATACTAATAGATGTACTACATATATTATACTTAAGATTTAACATTCTCTGTGTGGAAAAACTAATGAAAGATATTAAATGCACTGTTGAATTCTCACCTAATGCATGTTACTTTCAGGACACTAGTTTGAAAACATGGATTGGTAGTGTTAAATACACAAGGAGACTATTTCGTCTTCAAACCGATCCACCAATTACTTATGCATCTTCAGGGACACACAGTAGCCTACTTAACATGAGTAAGTGCAAAGTCCATAGCCAGACATACATAAATAAACGTAAAGTCCCTAGCCAGATCATACTATGTCATAGGAGACTAGGAAATCCAAACTTTCAAATTCTAAAAAAATTGTATCTTGATTTGTTTGTTCATGTTGGTCATGATTTACTTACGTGTGAAACATGCCAACTAGCTAAAACACTAGGCACACATACCATAATAAATCTTATAAAGAAACACAACCATTCCACCTATTGCATACTGGCATTTGGGAGCCATCCCAAGTCACTAACATTAGCGAAACAAGGTGGATTGTCACATTGTGGATGATCACACATGGATAATCTGGGTCTACTAATGAAACATAAATCTGAAGTAGGAAACGTATTCAGGACCTTCTGTAAACTTATACTGAATCAGTTTAGTATTAAAATCATGACATTACATAAAGTGATTGTGAGGGGCCTTCACCAATTCTTCATTTTACCCTACTTTCATTGTTAAATTTTCAGTTATAAAGATTTCATCCTAAACGATGGGGAAGCTATGATCGGAGATCAGGATGGGGCCAGGCATTACATAGTTCATCATATATGCTCATTAACAGTGGATCCGTGTATAATTCAAATGTGTATGCTTAGCTGATTACTACTATTTATATCGGTGTCGAGAGATTGAAGTAACTGCACGGTATAATTATGAAGATCGACATAAACTGAGTACTATTTTTTGAAATTAAAAGCACATGAACGTTGCAATTGAAGGTGAAAGAAGACTTGGGGGTTTATCTGAGGGTGCCGGTGTTACAATCTTGGGTGCGCCGGTGCTACATTCTAGTTATTTGGTGGAGAAAGTAGAAAAGAAATTGGCTAATTGGAAGGTTTCAGTCTCTCTTCGGAAGATTGAGCTACTCTCAGAAGTCAAATAGTTACATGTCTGGGTTTATGAAAAATGCAATTTTTCCAAATGGTTTATCTTGTTTCGGAATAATAAGAATGTGAATGACATGGATAGCAACACACAAATAACGTGAATGACATAAACAGTAACATACACACACTTGGTCTTTTTTTTGTAAGTTAAAATTTTATAGATAAGCCAAATTACAAGATATTACAAAAGTAGTTTGTCTGGTGTTGACAATAGTAAACATAACTTGCTCAAGGTATAATGACACAATATGAACTCTGACAAAACTTTATGTAGTCTAGTGTCAAAATAAGTTTCCAATGGCAAAGACATCTTAAAATAAAATAAAAGACACCCCAGTTGAACAAACCAGATGCTTCAAAAGTAGCCAGGAGGGAGAAGATCCTCTGCTAAGTATTGATACAAAAAAGTAAGAAACAAAAATGTACGTTAGCTAAGTAACATCTATTTGGGGGGGGGGGGGGGGGGGGGGTGAGACGACCCTCTGAAAACTCCAGATAGTTAACTCCTCTAAAATGACCAAAAAGAAGGCACGTGGAATGATATGAGCTAGTCCAATCTGGAAGATGAAAAAGGCAAAATGTCTGTTGTAGAGATGTAGATTTGAGTAGAGGTCATGTCGCATCTGGTCGTATCATATCCAAGTAAAACATTATGTTTGAAAAAGAGGGATAAGGCTCCGAGCTAGGCTTTGAAGATACTCATAGCTAGTCCCATAGTGATGAAGATCTCCTAGTTGTCTTTTTTCGTATCAATCCTTTGCCATGAAGTAGCAAAGAACCTTACATTTTGTAGCACCTTGCTAGTAACGTCTTCACCTCCCTGTGAGTAGCTCCATGCAACCTCGAGTTCCACTCTCTATACGCTACCTGATAATGCAAAAAAGACAAGATCCTTTTGTGAGCAACTAAGACTGGAGGCTCTCCCATAAGTAAATGTAGAGTTCTTGCACTTCAGTTGTATCAATACTGCTTTCGACACTTATTCTGAGAAGAAGCATTGGAAAAAAAATGGTACTGATCCTCCAAATCCTTGCCACAAAGCATATAAATGTTAAAAATCAATAGTACCCTAGGCTAGTTTTTCTAGAGTATGTATCTTCTTTCAAAATGCAAGCCAAAGAATGATTGCATATCTAAACGATGATGTCTACTCCAGACAATATTAGCCCAAGGGACAAAGTGAGATACATGATTACAAACATAAGAAGCATCTTTAACCAAAAAATTAAGAGACAATATCCATTTCCAGTAGTCCTCTCTATGAGAAATGTTTATGTTCCAGCAAGCATTATAGAAGTCGATTACTTGGTTATTCAACCTTCCTACCGTATGGTAACCTCTACAGATTCTCCACAATGACCTATGCCGCTTTTGTATCTAGCCTGATATGGGAACTTTTACATCATTACCCCCTCCCCCATTTATATTAGATAGAGTTTGTTTCTCTAAAGAGATGATTCCAAAAGGATAAAGTTTACATTTTTGAAGGTTTGGCTTCAAACAAGAACCTTCGAATTCTTTTAGTGTGACTTTGATTGTTCTCTCAAAAGAGTTCATCTGCATAAATTACACATGCTCTCATGTTATACGTTTGAATATTTGAAAAAAAAAAAAGAATATTCAAAACATCTTGACAAAAGTGTGGTTACTTTACAAAGTTTTTAGTAGTATAGTGCGGGATGGATAACAACGCGGGTCTACTATAGAAGCAAACACAAGGAGTTTAAATGACCAGGTAAATAACAGAGGGGCGACATGATGGAACCAATGTTGAAAAGCTTAATCACTAACATTAAACAAAGACAAGCAGAATGTTTAAACGTTAAAGCTGAATAACATTATTCATCTTGAGATCGAAAGTTAACAAAGCTTCGGCTAATAGAACCTTCAAAATGATTGAACAACAAAAGGGAAAAAAGAACCAAGAAAAAGAAAAAAGAATTGAAGATACAAGTATTAAACATGTGTCGCTAACATTTCAAAAGTTATTTTTCCATGAGGGATACCGCTGTTCCTTTGGTTGCCGTCCTTAATTAGATTGGATAACCCGGTTAGCCACAAAATTCTACCTCCTAAACTAACGAAATTCAGGGTTGTGTTTTAGAATTCTTGGACTTCTTTGACTCCACAGACCAAAGGGGAGGGTGAATTCTGTACTCCTCGGCCGACTTTTCTTCTTTCTTGACTTCATCCTCCTCTAAGATATCCTTTGAAAAGGCGTTAGGGTTTGCTTTGATACAATTCTGGAGGTCCACAAAAGGAAGGACGCAGTCGGAGCCCTATATATGACAAGAACAGCTATCATGATCAGTTATAAATGAGAACAAGGGGAAGGGCAGATTACTTATTTTGAAGGGAGACAGGGTCCGGTGAATCCAGATTTTGTTTGTTACCCACTTTCTTTCAATGATAAGACTGAACAAAGTTTGACAAGATCCTAACAGTAAACTGCAAATTTAGCTATGTTCTTTAGGGATCACCAATAAACCCAAAATACTAATCATATCAAGCTTTACTATCAGGGTAAGAAGAACGACATTCTGATACACAATTCAAAAAGACTAAACACTTAAGTGGAATCGATCAGGCATTAGACTGAAGTTTCTCACAGAGCTCAAAGATTAAAAAGGACGTCACATGACAGGACAAGTACTAACATGGAGCTAAAAAGGAAGCTGAAAAGAGCACGGGAAAATGATAAGAACTAGTATGAAGCTAGAGGAGAAGAATAACTAGAGGGAAGGCATGAGTTGCTTGCTTCCATTACCTTTTCTTGGGCAGTGCTTTTGAGAAAACAAAGGAAAGCAGCAGAGAACTGGAATCCACAAGGGCCAGTCCGTAGATTAGCGATGCAAGGGCATTCTAGAGCCTTATGAGCCTTGGCTTCGATACTCTTCAAAATGACAACAATGTGGTTTTCAGTACAATTAAAAACAATGTACTTAAGTGTATGCAAGCAAGAAAAATCAATACTTTATTGTGTACACCATGTATCGCATATGAACCAAGGCGAAGAAAGAGTGGGGGGGGGGGGA
>AP025053.1:36591028-36646075 GCA_036186865.1 Eustoma russellianum
GGGGGGGGGACTCAAATTCTTGGAATTGGTAAACAAAGAGGGGCTACTACCTCATCCTCAGCAGCATCCCCAAATGCGGCGGCTTCTGCAAAACCAAGCACCACATGAATCACACTAAGGTCAAGACGAAGGTAACGTCGCTGACCGACTCTTCAAAAATGTTTTCAGGATTTTGAGCAAAGCATTCAACAAATTTTCACATACAAGAAAGTGCAAAAATATAAGCTTTAACCAAAAGGAGACGAGTAAGGGCGAAAACCAGCAATTAAAGAATCGAACGATGGAGATGGAGAACTAGGGGCCGCTTTTGACGATGAAGCTGATGGCTCCGACGGCTGGACGTGGGGCGACGTTTCGGCGGCGACACTCGTGCTTTCCGCCTGTCCCATTACTCTTCTTTTTCAGTAGACCCCCAAGTTTGTTGATAAATTAAAGACACACAAATATATGCATAATATATATCACTCTATGTTTATATATATGTAATGTCTGTCTATCTTTATATATATGTATCGAATAAATAAATATATACATATATATACGTTTGTCTTATGTATTACTATCAATATCTAAAAATAAATAACGAAAGTAATATAAAAACTAGAAAAATATATTATAATAAAATCCTAACTCTATACTTGTCAATCCTATGCCTATTAATCCGCCTCGAAGTTAGAGATTTTCCTACGTTTTTATGTTCTTTTGTTTTCTTGAGGAATTTAAATCCCTTTTTACGGGGATAGGATCCCCACCGCAAAGAGGGTGCGGTGACGCATGACCGCACGACACGTGGTAGCAAGGAGGGATGGTGATGCTAGATGCGGGTGACCCTCATCTAGCTTCATCACCCACTCTTGCTGCCACGTGTCGAGTGGTCCAAAGGAGTGAGGAAAGTAGGGTTAAGAGATCACAACCCCTATTGTTACTGTTTAATAAAACAAGGAGGCCTCTGACCTTGGAACACACCATTTTTTGTGCCATTATTGTAGAGTTTTTATATGTTCTTGATGATTGATTTTTTTTTTTTTTTTTTTTTGGTTTTCATCATAAAGTCCAGTCTCTTCATTAAAGTCTTCCTCCAATGGACAATTGGTCCCGCTGTTACTTGGACATTGAGGTGATTCCTCACTTCTTGTTAGTTTCTTCTAGCCGTTTTTGAGTGTTTTGGATGGGAAAGAGAAATAAGATCTGGTCATCTCTTTCTAGCGTCAAATGGTGAAGTCGGATTCAATCATTAGATCAAAAGATGATCCAAACATGATATTTGTGATGTTTGCCAATGGAAACCTGTAAGATTTAGCAGTGAAGTCGGATTCAATCATTAGATCGAAAGATGATCCAAACATGATATTCGTGATGTTTGCCAATGGAAACCTGTAAGATTTAGCAACGTTAAAGGCCATGAGTTGTTACTACAAGGTAAACCCTCTCGCATTCAAGTCAGTTACGAGTTTATTAAAGTTTGACATTTAGTTTTTCGCTTGAATTCAAGGAAACCTACATTTTCATACAATTTTTATGTAGTTCAAGAAAAATATTGGGTGATTCCTTCTAAACACGCCCTTTGTCTGTCGACATTAAAGGCTTTTATGTGTTTTTACTGCCCAATGTATTTTTCGAGCCGTCTTATAGGCTTTTATGTGCTTTTATTGCCCAATACATTTTTCGAGCGGTCTTATGCTGTCATGTGTCACATTCCGTTTGTGCATGTTAGCATAGTGTCGAGGAATCGACGCCACATACCGAATTGTATGGTAAAGCCGTTTGTGCGACATGAGTTGCCGAGTCCGAGCTGGATTGTTGGCTTCTACATATGTATTGGAAGGGTCGAGCTGAAGGCTGCAGCTAACCTAAAACTTGTGGCTTAGTTGACGGCTGTAGCTGACGTAATTGTAATGACTGACCTCAAGTGGTGCCAAGTCGATGTGGATCATGTTAAGGCCGACCCATGTATGTATTAGTCTCAGCAACTGAGATAGCGCATGATGGCCTATATCATGGAGGTGTCTGTCAATAATAACCTTTGTTTATTAAAAGATGGAGGTATTTGTCATTATTTAATTAAGACGGATTCTACAGTTTTTATAAAAGATGGAGGTGTCTGGAAATAATAACTTTCGTTTATCAAAAGGGTTTCACTTCTCACAAACCGTTATCATATCACGGCACATTTAGTGTTTTGTTTTGTTTTTTGATTAAATTTAGTGTTTTGTTTTGGTAAGGAGCAAACGGGCGACAACATTTACTCTTTTATTGGGCAACAATTCATACCCAACATCCAAATGCAAATGCATCAGGTCTTACCAATAAAAAGGTTCATTCGTTGCACTCTTTCAATTGGTTGGTGAGAGGTGAATACAAAATTATTTTAGTTTTAATATGTGAAGATATCACTAAAAAGCATGTCGGTAAGTTGAAGCTTAGAAGTTCAAATCATATCAATATTTAGATTTGGAATGATTCTGAAATAGTTTTTTTTGTAATTGATTCTGAAACAGTTACAATGAAATACTTATAAAGTGAGATAAATTTTAAGGACTATTTGACACAACATATTCATTTTAGGGTCAGTCAATTGCAACTCTTTTTGAGAAAGTATAAATAACCTCGTTGAGTTTGACATAAAAACCTATGGATGATGAGTCATCAATCGGCCCACTCAACAAAGTACAAACACTCTTGTTATGTTTTAATTCAACTTTCGTAGGCAAATTTTACGCCACACGAAATATTACTTTTATCGGTCAAATATATGTATATGATATATTTAAGTCTATTTGGTCGATCAATGTCGTCTTTCATAGCGATAATCTCATTGTGTCAAATATATATAATATATTAGGCCTGTTTGGTGATTCTTGCCTTGCATGTAGATGATTTCGATGTTTCATTAGTTGCTGTTGAACAATAGAAAATTTGTTACGCTCGTAATCTCAGTCATCTTCCCTCATCCTTCTTGTGCAGTACGTTCATTGGCGTTGCTTTACAATCCACCATCGCCAGCAAGGAAGAAGGAGAAGAAAATGATTTCCAGATCCCTGTCTAAACCCCTGGTTTCGACACCTCACCATCCTCTTCTTCCAACCTCCCTCGACCCGATCTCTCCTTCTAGAGTCCCCATCTTCAAATGCGAATCCAATTCTCTTCAATTAAACCCCTCTAATAAGTCGTCCTCTTCCTCTTCTGCACACAAAATCCCCACAGCTCCTAGTTATCCAGGTGGTTTGGGCCCTTTTACGGGGAGGGACCCCAATGTGAAGAAGCCCGAGTGGCTAAGGCAGAAGGCCCCTCAAGGGGAAAAGTACCAAGAGGTTAAGGATTCTCTTTCTCGCCTTAATCTCCACACGGTTTGCCAGGAGGCTCAGTGCCCTAATATTGGTGAATGCTGGAATGGCGGTGGTGACGGCATTTCCACCGCCACCATCATGCTACTTGGTGACACCTGTACTCGCGGCTGCAGATTCTGTGCCGTCAAGACCAGTCCCAACCCTCTTCCCCCTGATCCCATGGAGCCTTACAACACTGCCAAGGCCATTGCTAGCTGGGGGTTATTTACTTCCTCTCTAATTTCCTTTGTTTTTATCATCCCCATGTGCATATTACAAGTTCAACATTGTTCTGCTTAATTAATGTGCCGTCTTTCACTCGTCTCCACTCTGTGATGCACTTCTGTACAAAGATGTCATAAGAGCTCTGGAGTGGGAACATAACCACTGACACAAGTTTTTGCTTTTCAAGCTTACTTCTTTCTGTTTCTTCAGTGTTTGATACCTGTCACATTGCACTCTTGATCTTGTGTGTGCGTGCAAGGTGAATATTTTTGCAGGATAAGGAGTAATAATTTAAAGAGCTTCCAGACTGAGCATGTCATCTTAAAGCTTAATACTTCTTTCCCTTGAAATGAACAAAGTTCTGCCTTAAACTGTGGTCTTATAAATTATTTGAAAATCCCGTCTTCACTTCATTTCTGCTCTCTAACATGTAACACTCGAGTAAAAAAAGCCTAGTCTTAGTTTCAAGCGTATAAATCCATTATCGAGCTTTACCACTTCTTGATTTCTCATTTTCTTTTCTCTTTCAGGGTTGATTATATTGTTCTAACCAGTGTTGATCGAGATGATCTACCTGATGGTGGTAGTAGCCATTTTGCTGAAACTGTAAAAGCCATGAAGGTTTGACATCTGTCACCACTGTGCTGTTGTACACTTATACTAGGCTACTTTCCTTTTTCCAAATCATGTGATTTATACTTGCCTTTTTTTGTGTATTAGACTACTAGAGTTGGCTAAGGTATTAAAAAGTCGAACACCCTGACTTGCTTCATTAATTTTCTTTGCAGGGGCTCAAGCCTGACATAATGGTAGAGTGTTTAACTTCAGATTTTCGGGGTGATCTAGATGCTGTATCTACCCTGGTTCACTCAGGATTAGATGTTTTTGCCCACAACATAGAGACCATAAAACGGCTTCAGCGTATAGTGCGGGATCCCAGGGCAGGGTAAGACATGCAGAAGTCATTGCTCTGATGTTTTCCAACTAAATTGCTACTTCGTGCTCTTTAAGGATTTTATATTTTGATGAGGACTTTATGTCATTCAGAAATGTCCTAGTTGATCATGACAAGCTCTTTCTGCTAGCCATTCAGTAGATGACTCCATAGATAATTTTCATCTCTCCTTGTTCTTGTTATTTCTTCTGTTTACACTAGCTTGCAGACATATTAGTGACGTAAGCAGTAGGCTGATGATTGCAATTTCAGAATTGCGTTGACAATATTCAAGGGAAATAGATTGTAAATGACCTGTCTTGTAGATATTGTTCAAGGAAAAGGGAGAGGACTGGAATTATCCTTCTTTATCTTACTCTCATGCTCTATCTCTATCTTTTGCTCCATGGCTGGAGAACTAAGATCAGATCTTATCAATTCATGTGTATATAAATTGAAAAACCTTAAGATCCAACTATGTTGTGTGGACTTGGTGGTTACTGAATATGGGTGAGTTGCCTTTCTAAGTAGCAGACAAGGTGAAGTAGTTTATCAGGGATACCATATTTCTTGTAGTTACGGATAATATGAACGATAAGATGATGTTACCTCTTGGAGCAATATGTCATATTCAACCTGACTATGACGCCTAATATAAAGAACTCAACCAGCACACCTTACACCAGGACTTTCACCGAATAGCTGCTAGAATTCTTCAGCGGATGCTATGCACTATCCACACTATTTTTAAAGGATTAGCATTTGAATTTTGGTCATATGCCTTCATAGGTTGCCTAGGATGAGCACTTGTATTTTGTCATATGCGTTCATAAGTTGCCCAGGATGAGCACCTTTAACCATTGCGATTAGGTGGCAGCATTCGATCCTGTTTCCGTATCTGGAAAGATGCTATTTGGTCCTATATTCAGTCAAAATTTGCCTCTTAACGTTGTGCATGTGAAAGTTTGCTGTTGATAAGATTGATAGTTGTTTGCATATCACAGGTACGAACAAAGTTTAACAGTTCTGAAACATGCAAATCTGTGTAAGGATGGGATGATAACTAAATCTTCGATTATGTTGGGACTTGGTGAAACTGATGACGAGATAAAGGAGGCATTGGCTGATTTGCGGGCAATAGATGTTGATATTTTAACACTTGGACAATATCTGCAGGTGTGTTATCATTTCGACTGCGTTGGACAGTGGGACAATACTTAGCCTCCCCCCCCCCCCCTCTTTTGTGCATACTGTGGCCTTCATATTGTGATTAGTGTTGCAAGGCTTCTATCTGCTGTGGGTTTATTTCTCAAATATACTTTGTTTATTTCTGCAGCCGACTCCATTACATCTAACCGTCAAAGAGTATGTTACCCCTGAAAAGTTTGCCTTCTGGAAGGATTATGGAGAGTCCATTGGTTTCCGTTATGTTGCAAGTGGCCCTATGGTAAATTTCTCTTATTGTCATCGCCTTTTCCATCCCCAATTTTGTATAAGATCTTCCTATTAGATTGCAATCTTGTAGGTTTTTACATTACTTTTGGTAGTTATGCATGAAAAAGATTGACGTCTCTTTTCCATTTTCTCTCTCCTTTCTCATCGTCCACCACCGCTCTCCTCTCGCCTCCTCCGCCTTTGAGCTCGCCTCCTACCTCTTTTAATCCTAAATCTCTTCTCTCTTAACCAGAAAACACAAGAACCACAACTACACTTCTTCGGTCGAACATGCCATTTATGTTAGTAAATCTAGAAGATCACTGCTAAAACGCGCAGCGGAAAAACAAAGCTTGATCTCCGATTTTCTACCAAGGATCCATGTTGTTCGTTTAATTCGATAAAAGAAATTCAAAACGTTACCTCTGTAGATTCGAAATCCGCAAACGTAGGAGGTGCGATGACCCTCTGTCGGTATCCACACGAATGCTTCCGCCCAGAGTGCTAGCTCTTCAACGGCGCGGCTGAGAGAACTCGTTTTTCTTCAAAAACGGCTCTAGGGTTTTTCTGTTGTATGCTCTCTAATACGAGATACACCAGGATATATATACATGTATATAAACATCAAAATCCGATTCCAGATAGGATTAGTTAATGCCGATCATAATCCGTATCAAATACGGATTCTGTTAGGATTAAATAAGACCAATCAAAATCCATATGAGATATGGATTCTATTGTTATTATCCGATGATACATATAAGTATATAAAAAGAAACGAAAATAGTTATAATAATAATAATAATATCTATTATTATTATTATTATCAGCCCATACGCATTCTTGTGTGTGACCCGATAGGCCCGTATTAATTGGCAGTTGGGTAAATCTCTATTGAACCAACAAGTCGTAATTGGTCTCTAGCAAGACATTACGACTACCCAATTAATACGAGTATAGTCCAACTAGCCTAATAATAGCGCATGCATTAATCCCTTTGTCACACGATATCTAGTTTGAACATAAGTCATGGTCAGCGTCATACTTATATTGTTCAAACATATGATTACTCAATCTCTAAGTAGACTGATAAAACAAATGATATTGATCACACTATCAATTCATTTGAGCACGGCCATGCATTTCACAGTCTCACTAATCGATGGACCCAAAGATATCTCTCTCAAAAGAGAGGGACAAATTCTATCTTGATTGTTTAATATTCTCTACATAATTGCTATCATGCTCAATCATGACCTTTATTATCATCCAGTTACGGATAACGTTAGATTATGCCAAAATATAATAGTCCCAACGGCAGCAAAAGCTTGAAGCTTTGTTTCGTTGATACTATCAATCAATCATACTCAGTATATCCCAACGACAGCAAAAGCTATTGTTAGAGTCCGGGGAGGGTGAGCGGCTTGCAAACAATACCTCTATCCCAAAGGGTAGAGAGTTTGCTTCCAGTGAGACCCCCGGTGTTTCGTTGATACTATATGATGAACAAATCTATGTGGATAAAGGTGTTCGCTTATTCACTATCAATGCGCAAAGAGTGGCCGATGATAAACAGAAATGGAGCTTCTCCATTGTTGGGCAGATTATGAGGAATAACCCTCCTTCAACATGTAGAACTTCGCTGAACAACGATGGAATTCAAAAAGTCTTTTGATAGTACAAATAGTGGAAGATCTATTTATCTTCAGCTTCCAATCTGAAGACTCCAAACAAAGTATTCTTGATCTCTTTCCTATGTCTTTTGGAAACAAAATTTTCTTCTTATGGCCCTGGATCCCCCAACAAACCAATACAATGTCTAAAGTTGGACATTGTCCCAGTCTGATTAGGTTTTCCAATCTTCGTTGCCACTATTTCAATGCGTATACCTTGAATGGGTCAGGACAACTTAATTGGGAAACATATATTTATGAATAAGCTCACTACCATCTAAGCTCGAGTGCCTTTTGCGAGGATATGTATACAAATAAAAGCTGGTGACCCCCCTCCTAAAACAATTCACTACACTGATGAATATGGACAGAGTTGCATTCAAGAGGTCATATATGAATAGACGCTAGGATAGTGTTCTAAATGCAAGTCCTTCAAACACTATGCGATGCCAAACAATAAGAAATGCAAGCTACTACCAAAGGTGCCCATTACGGATGTCGGTACCTCCAACAAACTTCCAAACAGGGGCAACCGATAGTACACAAAAAGGATGCAAAAAAAAGGTCCCGAGGAAGTCCAACCTAACGATAAAGTGAAGGGGAAAGCTAAAGTACTAGAGCCTGAACCATATCACCAGAAGTCTGCCTCCAAGCCAGCCTTAGAGTCTGATACAGAAGGTAGTGATGATGAAGTACCCAAGCAATCACTACTCAGGATGAGTGAGAAGCCTAAAGGAGCGGTCCAAGGCATCTTCAGGAAGCAGAAATAGCAGCCATACAAAGAGTAACAACAAGGATAAGTTTAAAAATGGAGAAGCTACTCAGGTGGTTTCTTCTTTGAATTATGACGAAAATTTGAAAGAATTTCAAAGAATGTCTTTAGAAACCGAAAGGTTGTGTCAACGCCCTCCCCGATATTGTTTCTAGGATCTTGGTAACTTGGAATCATAGCCTTTTTGAAGGTCAAGTGTTACATAGTAGTGAGCAATCTGTCACTTGTAAGGTTAGTCTTAGTTCCTCTAAGAATAAGAATTATATCATGACAGTGTTGTATGAATATAATGAGAGAAGTATAGAAGAGACCTATGGAGGGAATTGAGATGCCAACACTAGCTATGTGGTAATTAAGCTTGACTAATAATAAGTGATTTTAACATCATCTTGGATGATCGAAGAAAAACTAGCAGGAAAACGGTTGATAGAATTGCCCTTAAGGAGTTCACCGATTGGATTAGACCGATTGTATTAGAGATATTGATAATTCTAGAGTGTACATGGTCAAACAAAAGGGATGAAGATAACAGAATGACGCCAAGATTGATCGTATGTTTTGTAAATCACATGGAAAAACCTAAACCTTCACTTCGAATTAGACTATGAAGCTCTGTTTTTTTTAGTATATGAGCCACAAGAACAAGAACAAGACCCTGTTGCCGATAAGAATATTGAAAAGCTAAAACTCAATCTTGCACCTGTTTGAGTGAAGCTCTTTCTCTAAGGCTCCAATATTTCAACAAGACACATTGTGTAGGATTGAGAGTCTCCTTGGATAACCCCTCTTCATGGAGAGGGTACCAGTGTTCAATCTCCTGTTGTAGTTGCAAGAATATGTATTGAAATCATGGTTGGGAAACGCTTCCCTCATAGTTGGCGTTTACTAATGAATCTGGTGAAGAAGTCATACAAGAAATTATTTATGAGTGGATGTCAATTCAATGCACAGACTCTAAATTGTTTGGTATTTATGTATTGCTGTGGAAATGCAGCCTGCCACTGGGTGGACACAACCCCTTGAAGATGTAGACTAACGCACTAAAGAACGCACGAAGGAAAAATGGATAGTGGTTGCTAAAAGGAAAAGGGCCTCAAGTTCACTAAAATCTGGAAAATAAAAGGGTATAATCATTGAGGGGCCTCTTCAATCTAGCTGTGGACATAAGCTCTACAAACAAATTCACCTCTCTGGTTTGTATGGATCACTAGACTTGCAAGGTTGGTTAAAGTGTCTGGAAAACAAAAAGTGCAAGTACAATATGTTACTTGTGATAAAGCAATTAAAGGTCAAACAATAGTTGAAAGTAATGGAGGAAAGAGCACTTGTGGATATAACCCTGGAAAAATTTCTGAGTTGGAAACTAGCCGTGAGGTCTTATCTGTGGGTGGGAAAACTGAATTAGGAAACAATGGAGAAAATAAAACAAAGAACGCAAAGAAGAAGCAGATTCAGCAAATGGAGATGATTTCAAATGAAAGGGAGTCCTTTGGATGCAAGCTGACAAAGAAGAACCACAAAGAAACAATGAATGAATACTTTGAGAGGGAAGAAGGTGGAGACAAAATGGAAGACAAACGAGGTTTTGAAACTGCTGTAGCCAATTCAAATAAAAAGAACCAACGAGGTAAGTTGATAAAACATTCTCAATAATATAAAACTGAAAATTATGGAAATTTGGTGGACAATGATCATGAGCAGGAAGCTCATGACCATCCTATGTCTCAAGCTAGGGGGTCTGAGTCCAAAGACCACATCCAATTGCCTGGCATTATAGTCGACTTGACGAATGGCTATGGTGCCAAGACTGTTGAGCAATATAATAGAGGTGGGAGTAGAAGAAGGCCAAAAGAATAGCTTTGGTCTCTTTTTAATGGGATTTTGAATTGCTCCCCAGAAGTAGGCTTAGTCTATTGTTGGTTTGAATGCATATTGAGCTATTGCTTTTGGTAACGCCTATTATAATGGCTACCTTATATGTATATCTTTCATATCTATAAAATTTAACTTACAAAAATATTAGGCTACAAAATAATGAGCGGGGTTATAATTGATGATTATAAGCAAGTACAAGAGATGACCATATATTTCTTTAAGAAATTGTTCATTGACCCTCTTCGTCCAACATTCCTTACCAGCCTTAGACGGGTAAAACTCTTACTGATGCGCGTTGCCTTTCTCTTAGACATCCCATCTCTAACGCTGAAATTAAGCTATTCCTCTTCTCCTTGAAGTCTATAAGTGCTTCAAGGCCTGATGGATTTGCTTCTAACTTCTTCAAAGAGAATTAGTCTTTTCTAGGGGAGGAGTTCATGGAGGCTATTGAGTACTTCTTCAATAAGAATTTCATATACTATCCAATAAATGCCTCTACCATCTCTCTTATCCCAAAGGTGAACAACTCAAACAACATAAGACAATTTATGTCTACTTCTTGTTGCAATGTCATTTACAAAGTAATCTCTAAGATTCTTGCTACTAGACTAAAGCCCCTGATCTTTTGCCTAGTAGATGAGAATCAATCAGCCTTTGTCAAAGGTAAAACCATACAAAATAATATACTTCCTGTGCATGAACTGATGAAAACATACAAGAGGAATGGAGGCCCTAGATGTTGTGCCATCAAAGTAGACATTATGAAGGCCTTTGACACTGTAAGATGGTCCTACGTAATGATGATCTTGGAAGAAATGAACTTCCTCCAAAAGTTCCTGAATTGGGTCAAGATGTGTATTACTACCGCCTCATTCTTCATTAATATGAATGGTGCCTTAAATGACAACTTCAAATCCATAAAAAGGCTCAGGCAAGGTAACCCCTTCTCCCAAAGCCTCTTCATACTTATTATGGAAGACTTTACACAACTCATGAAAAGGAAAACCTCCACTAACAACTTCAGTTTCCACCCTAAATGTGAACTCCTAATATTATCTTATCTAGCCTTTGTTGATGACTTATCCATCCTTTTTAAGACAACACTCAATCTGTCATAACAATCAAAAAAGCCCTGGAAGGCGTCTAGTTTCTTTCAGGTTTGCAGCCAAACCTGCGGAAGTGTGAGGTCTACACTTCAGGCATCAACGGCCAGGAAAAGGACCAGATGGCTAGTATTCTAGGTATACCCCTTGGTAATCTGACTAGATATCCATGTGTTCCTGTAGTCACTGGTAAGCTGTCTTTTTCTGATTGTGGTCTCTGCTGGATAAACTAATAAACAAGGTACATAGCTGGACAACCAAGAATCTTTCATATAGGGGAGACGCCCCAATTAATAAAATATGTCCGTATACCTGTCTGTAGATATTGGATAGCTTTATATTTCCAACCAAAAGAGAATTCTTAGAGAGGTAGAGAAAATCCTAAAGTCCTTTTTATGGGGTGGCTCCAGGAAAGCCAAAGTAAAGTGGTTTACTATCTGTCAACCGAAGGTAAGGGGAGGTTTAGACGTTCATGACCTAGGATTGGTGAATAGCACATACATTGTGAAAAACATTTGGAATATATGTGAACACAAAGATAAATTATGAGTTAAATAGGTGCGTATTGTCATTTTAAAAGGTAAATCTGTATGGGAGGTTAGACAAATGCCCTCGGATTCTTGGATGTGGAAAAGAGTACTTGGGGTCAGAGACAAGTATGCTCACTGTGTGGGTAAAATGATAAGGTATGGATATCGACATACCTTTTGGTATGATCCTTGGCACCTGTTACGTCCCAACTCCATTATAAAAAAAAATAATAATAGAATATAATAATTATGTATACGTTAAACCAAAAAAAAAAGACAAAAGCAGAGAATTTGAAAGGAAAAGGAAATATCCATTGGATTGGAATAGTAGTATGGAAATCAAATTAGAGATTAAGCTTACCTAATCAAACTACCTTTCTATATTATATATATCTAACCTACATCACATAAACCCCACCCATCCCAAAACACCCACCCTGCCGCCGCCCAGCAGAGAGAAAAAAAACTTTACCACCCATTTGGCTGACTACACATAGGAGGAGGAAGAAATATTTTGTCCCAACCAAACCCAAGCTCGCAATATACAATATAATATAGACGAATTAAGGTAAGTAACTAATTATATTTGCTATGTTTTTCGCAGAACATATAGTTATATTTTCTGTATTAACACCGGATCATGCATGCTATAATTGTCTTCATAGATGAATGGATTATATGGATATATTTGTATGTATGCAGATGGTATATAGGTGTGTATCATAAAACAGTGATTGTTGTATTCATAATTAACCTGGCTGAATGCATCATTGCTGGACAGTGGCCGAAATATGGTGGTCTTCATATGAATATAGTAATATATCTAAATACATGTACATGGGTGCCAAATGTGTAAATGAAATTGTGTAGATGTATATGTATATGTGGTATTATATATTGATATGGCCAAGAATGTTGAGTGGGGTGATGGGTGGACAACGGCCAGAGGTGGGATGGAAATGTAGGTTTGACTATGAAATTGATAGGAACATGAATTGTATTGGTATGCTTTTTGTTGGAATAAAATTAGGGTTTTGTTGGGGTTTTGGACAAAATTTAGAATTGTTAAAAATTGAATTTTTGCACAGTTCGAGGGTGGAATAGGGTTGGAATGAGAAAAGAAGAATTCTGGTGGTCGGACAGAGTGGCCCATGACGGTGTGTGGGGCTCAAGCGCTGACCAATTGACGGCGCGTGGGGCGTGTCTGACGACGCTTGGGGGCGCGTGAACAGGAGTTTTTTAGGGCAGTGTATTAGGCATGAATCATGCTTGCTGCCTGAGGTGTTAGATTTGAGAAAAGGTGAGAGGCACATTTGTTTGGGGGAGGTCGAGGGGTATGTGAGGGGATTGAGGGAATTAGGGTTTAGGGAGGGAAAAAAGGCTGGGCCAAGGGAGTTGGGGTGGGGAAGGGGCTGGGGGTAGCGGGCAGTAGGGGCCAAGGGTGGTGGATGTGAGATAAGGTGAGTTGGGTAGTGGGTTGATGGAGATACGTGTACACGTATATGTGCACATGTATGAGCATAGACATATATATGTATATATATGCGGATGGGGTGAAGAACTTTGGTATTTTGGACATATTTGATGGTTTGGCCTATTTGGAATTTTGGGATTTTTTTTTTGAAATATTGGAAAATATTTGGACTTTTTGGAAAACCTTTAACTTTGGAAATTTGTTTCGGAAAGTGCATGCGTATTTTGAAAATTCACCCTTACAAGGTGAAGTATATCATTAAGCCGGATTGATTCCAAACAAACGGAGCATCTGAGCATATTGACTATTTGTAGAGCGTCCCGGCATATTGGCTATTTGATATAGAGCGCCGAGACATATTGACTATTGGGGGATCAATTCTTAAGTCTTGCGGTATAAGTCACTTGTAGAGAAAGTTCTATAGCCATTTCATTGAATTTAGAATTTGGACTTTGGTTTTGGACCAAGTGGACGGATTTGGCTATTTGGCTGGACCGGTTAAACCGTATTTGATATTGAATTTGGTTTTGGAACTTTGGAAATTTTGATTTTGACTTGACATTGCATTGATTTTGGAAAATTGCATCATAATTTGACTTGGACTAACTTTTGATTTGATTTTGATATGCTGACTTTGTTGACCGTATTTGTTAGCTTTGTCTTGGAACGTTAAGGGTATATTGGTAAATTTTATTTGCGAATGAGAAGCATGTTATTTTCTATATCATTATTTATTTTATAACGCTTGCTTCTCCATATATGATCACATGATAAATATAGTGAGGTTACTTCCTGGGCGAAGTGTTGCTCATACTACACTTTCTCATATTTTTGCTGATAGCCAGGACTACGATTTAGTGTATGTCAAGGAGGACTCGGAGTGGGGATGTTGATCGCTTGTGGCTATTTCGAGGATATTTCTAACGATTGGTTTAGACGATTTATGAATTTCAGTTTTATATATTTTATGTAGACTCAGTTATTTCTTCCAGTTTCGTTAAGACCATTGTATTGTTTAGTTTTGCCTAGACCTTATACATTTATTATTAATGATTATTTCGAGGTTTTGTTTTATGAATTCTGCTGACATTGATTTGCGTCATTTTGCTAACATGTAATTGATTTGTATCGACGCTTTGTATTTTCCTTAGCGAAATACAGCGGGTGAGTCGTTTCAAATGCTAAGGCTCGGGACTGGTCGCTATAGCACCCTTGGGTTATCCTTAGCACAAGTCACTCTGAACTTAAAAAGAAACTGGGCATAGGTGATGATACAAAGGTTCCATTAGTTCTGGAAGGAAGCAAATGCAGGTTTATGGTAGAGGGTGGGATATAAAAGTGATGCAATTCAGCTTAGCCTGTAATTCTATAGACGTTAAACAGGGGTGAGTATTGGACTTGGTTTCCAAGTCCAAGTTTTTCTTTAAAACAGGCCATTATGACTTTGTAGCCTCATATGCCGCTTGTTAATTGGGAGAAAATGGACTGGTGTTATCAATCTCTTGCACGATATGCAATCATTGTATGGCTTGCATGTTAGAAGAGTATGAATACACAAGATAAGCTCTTGGATTGGGTCTAATCCAATCTAATTCTTGTCTATTGTGTTGCAGGTTCAGGAAAGATCATGATCACCTTTTTTTTTTCAATGCCATTACTCTGCAAAGGTCTGTAATATATTGCTATAACACATAAAGTGCAAAGATAGGATCACATTAACAACTCTTGGAGCTCAAAATTTCATAAAGACGTAGTATGTTTTGGAGTTTTCAGCTATTGTGTACCATATAAGGAGGGAGAGGAATAATAGACCGCCATGACATGTGACCAAAGATCATGACAGTGTTTGCAAGGAGATTTTACAAAACGTATGTTATTCTGTAGACTCTTGGAGGAGATACAAGTGTATAAAGTTCAACTAGGATTTGGCCATCAATCTTTGTCTTAAAGAAAAGTCTTCTCAAAGCCCGAAACTGCTATATGACTCTGCTTACTGATCCTGCTATTGGTGCTATCTTGGATCAATTCTATATTCTCCAATCTTTCTCTTTTTGGGTTTACCTATTGCAGGAGTTCTTCTGCCCCTCCTGCTACTTTTGACTCCTTGGACCCCTCTGTGGAGGTGCTTACTATCTTGGTTGTTTGGGGAGATCATCCTTTATTCTTTCCCCATTGTTCCCAGCAACTCGAGCTATAAAGCATGACATTCGGATTTGTAGGGCACTGGAATACTGAGATGATAAATGGAATTAGGGGGTGATCAATTTGAGTGAAATTGGAAACATTTGGCTCCAAATGTGGGATGTCAAGGAGTCCAATTTTCCACTTTTTCGGGGATGGTTGGATGGTTGGATTTTGTTCTCTCTGGTGGGGATGGCCTGGCCTGGTCTGGTGGTGCTCTCTATGGGTTGAATTATATGGCTATGCAAATTGTCTCAACTGTTGCCTCTGTTTCAACTCTTTTGCATTGGATGTTGGATTGGTGTCCTATGTAAATTGGGGTTTCTCCTCTCCGATAGAGTTTTTCTCCACTGTTTTGTTCACCAATTGGAGAAGACTTTTGTTTTTATCTTTGTCTTTACTTTCGCCTTTACTTTTTGAACTTGTAAGGAGCAAAAAGGAGATTCTGCATGGCGCTAGAATATCGTTAGACTATGCTAGTGAGTCCTTTGTGCCTTAGTATTTTGAGCAAGTTGTGCTTGTTGTTGCCTTTTGTATAAAGATGTCTAATTTAGCTTTTATATGAAATTTTACCTTAAAAAAAAAAGTTCAAAAAAAGCTATGCATGAAAAAAAGGATTGACATGGTAGTTTTTGACAGGTTCGATCTTCATATCGAGCTGGGGAGCTCTTTGTCAAGACTTTGGTGAGAGGTCAAGCCAAAAGTACATCCATCACATCCTTGTGACATTATCCGCCTGGTAAAGAAACATAAACTATACTTGCGGAAATGGCAAACTTGAAGCAGAAAGTTATTAGATAATACTAAAATTATAGAATCAGAATAGGTGGTGCTCGTACCCTATTCTTTTACATGGCTATGTTTGTTTAAGCCTTGTATTTTCACATTCACTTTTGCAGTAGAGGGCAGAGGTGTAAGAGGAACAATAACTATGTTTGTTATATATTTCAAATAAAACGTTATTTGTAGGGGAACTTCTTTCCTAACTAGTTCAATGGAGTTCAGCCAAGCAAGTGATCACAAGCCTTACTGTGAAAATTTTGCCCAAGTAAATGCAGTAAAGATGCATGGGAAGTATTCTTAACATGCCAACTTCTTCCTAGATGAGGCTATTGTCACCATTATTTTTTTACAATTCCACCATTTATACAATATAAGGTAAGTGTACTTCAAAGCATAAGTAGTAGAAATGTTTAAAAAGAAAAAAAGGTGTTGGCAATAGCCTCCCCCATTCTTCCTGAGGCGAAGACTATATCCGTTGATGTATCTATTAGTTGAAGTTTATCGCCTTTATCCTGAGCCTGAGACCACCTGTACGCTTTGATGCATACTCGATTCTCAACCTGTGAGCGAACTTAACGAGGTCTACATAAACAGAGCTATATGCCTGTGTGAGATAACTCGTGAATTCATCCCGTCTCTCATCGATAATTCTGTAGCACATAATATCCTTGCTGAAATGATCACATATGAATCTGCACCAATGGTTTTGCTAACCTACTGTGGGTATCCATGTCTTATACATATGAGTAATGTGAAAAGCATACACGTGAAAATAAATGAAAGCACAATCGGGTATATACATATGTGAAAAGCATACACGTGAAAATAAATGAAAGCACAATCGGACACATATCACTGGTATAAAATCCTTTTCTCGCCCTAAATATTTGCATTGCACATATCTGATTACTTTCATTTCAATGACAAAGCTTTCTTATACATTTATTCTCCCTCTGAAACAAACCATTCACAACTGCAAATTCATAGTCCCTGCCAAGGACTAGCTATTGCAAAATCTCATTGCTCGTGGTCATAAAACACTTGCAGATGTTTTGGATCCATAACTAGATACAAAAGAATGTAACAATATGATTAGGAATAAGCAAAACCCCTCCCCCCAGTCCGGTTTTTTCCCTTTTAATACTGTACGAAGCTTCCATTCGGGCAAAAACGCAGTCCAGAGGGATGGTTCGCCTTTGTTGGAAAAAGTACTTAAAAGTACTTTAAATCTTGTGATCCAACCTTGTATAATGTTATGTAACCTTTTGATAGGAGATTGGATGAAGTTTGGAGTGTTTTATGAACAATGGAAGGAAATGGGGGTGTTTCAAACACTTTAAGCGCCTAATGTAGGCGTTCGAAGTGTTCTGGAACACTTCCAGAACACTTGAAGCGCCTCATGTGGCGTTCGAAGTGTTCGGGGACACTTCCAAAACACTTCGAACGCCTTGTAGGCGTTCAATGTCACATGAAGCGCCTAATGTATTTTGTACAGTCGTTCAATATCACATGAAGCGCCTAATGTCATTTTGTACAGTCGTTCGAAGTGACATTAGGCGCCTAATGGGTCGTTCGATGTCACATGAAGCTCCTATGTCATTTTGTACAGTCGTTCGATGTCATTTTGTACAGTCGTTCGAAGTGACATTAGGCGCCTAATGTGACCCGACTGTTCACAAAAGATGCATCTTCTCCTCCAAATGACATCTCCTTTCAATTAGAATGATAACCAACGATTACCAACCAATTTGGAGGTTAAATTCTCTGCAGAAATGTGTCTTTAAGGTGTTGATTAACCACTTGAAGCCTATAAAAAGAAGGCTTTGACATGTTAAAGAGATATATGAAAAAACCACTTGAAGGTGATGAAACCTTAGAAAATTTCTGCAGGAAATTTATCCTCTCCCCTTCTTCTCTTCTTTCCTCTAACAACAATCACTTCTAAGGGCAAGTTCAAACTTTCTCTTGGAGAGCAACCAAAAGAAAGTAAGCCGTTATATGCTGGGAAGCATTTGTCTGAAGTTCACCTTGCTCAATGGTGAAGGCAAAATTGCTTTAAGTTCAGAGACATCTCGAGTCTCGTCTCGGCTTTATTCTTCTATTTGTCCTTCTGTCAAGCGTCATAATATTGTTGATTTCTTTATTCCAGCATCGTCGACTATCACATAGTTGCTGGTTGCATATGTTTATTGTCACTAAATTCATTCATATTCTTCAAATACCAGACCCCCGTTGTATGATGTTCTTAGTCATATTATTGAACGTCAAATTCATGTCATAAAGAGATTTTATTTGAATATCTCTTGTTCATATTTGGTACCATATCGAGCCAAATTTTCCAACCGCCTTTGCACAGGTGAGAGGCTCCCACGTTTTTCCGCAAGTCAACCTGCAAAAAGAGTGAAGAGCTCAATACACTACGCTTCACCAATAATCACCACAAGAGCATGAACCATCCAGAAAATGATGAAATCGACTCCGATCTCTCACAACGATCTTTCGTCCTGTGATTTTTGAAATTAGCTTAGCAACTGTGTGACAATCTACGCATATCCTTAAGTTCTTGACAATCCGGATTGCAGATCCTGAACTGGTGCTAATTAGGCCAAATGCTAGTGCAAGCTTTTCACTGTGGACTTCTAGTGATCGCTGTTTTTCAGTGTCATCAATATCATGCAACGCTGTTTCAGTAAAGGGAGAATACCCAAGTTCTTTCAGCCACCCATTCATCTCCTCTAGCATCAAATAAATTTCTTTGCTCTTTGGATGCTTTATATCTCCAGAGAGAAATTCGTGCACTGCATTGTGGACTTCAATGGAGCTGCTACCAGGTTCCTTCTGGATCCCACTTTCTTTCATCATTACTCTAACTTTTGCCATGCCATCCCAATTGCCCGCTGCAGCATATATATTGGAAAGAAGAACATATGTGCCTGAATTTGCAACGTTATGTTGCATAAGAAACTTAAAGATTTCTTCTGCTAATTCCTTGTTTTTATGCAGCCTACAAGCTCCTAGCAATGTTCCCAAGAGAACAGGATCATGGTCAATGTTCACTTTCTTAACGAGCTGATATGCTTCATCCAACTTCCCAGCTCGACCAAGAAGATTTACCATACATCCATAATGCTCGACCTTGGGATCAATCCCAAAATCATCGGTCATTGACTTAAAAAATCCCCATCCTTCTGACACCAATCCACCATGAGCACAAGCATTTAAGACACCGATAAAGGTTATATAGGTCGGTTGAATAGACAAGTTGCGCATATGTTTAAAAAGCTCCAAAGCTTCAGTGGTGAATCCGTGCATTGCATATCCAACAATCATCGAATTCCATGCTATAACATCCTTAAATATCATCCTGTCAAACACCAACCTAGCGTCCTCCAAACTTGCACACTTGCTGTACATATCAACCAAAGCAGTAGAAATACGGAGAGTGACTGGAATCCCACTATTCTCAGTGAAGGAGTGCACCCACTTGCCCAACTCCAACGCTCCTAATTGCCCACATGCAGAAAGAACAGTCAACATGGTCACTTCATTAGGCCTCACATTTGCTAATAACATCTGCCTGAAAAGACACAACGCCTCATTGGGCCTTCCGTACTGCGTGTACCCATCAATCATCACATTCCAGCAAACCACATCTTTTTCCTCTGCTCCATCAAACAGAGCTCTAGCCTCGTCCAGATTCCCATTCTTGGCATGCCCAGCAATCATAGTTGTCAAAGTAACCAAACTTCTCTCGGGCATGGTATCAAACAGTTTGCGTGCGGAAACAATATCACCACCTCTGGCGTACACATCGGCAAGTGCAGTTCTAACGAAAGTATCAGAGTCGAAGCCAAGTTTCAGGGCCTGGGAATGAAGAGGTTTCCTATATTCAATAGGACAACCTTTAAGAACAGCCGAAAAGGTGAAGGCATTGGGTTGAACACTTTCGTAAAGCATTTGTATGAAGAAGGAGAGAGCTTCGTGGTAGAGATTATTAACGGAGTGGCCATGAATAATGGTAGTATAAAAGAAGACATTACGTTGAGGGGTGTTTTTGAAGAGGGAGACCGAATGGGAAAGATGACCAGCAGAAGAGTAAGAGCGGAGGAGTTTCAAATTCAAAACGGAGTTGGTATCAAGGCCGTGGCGCAGAAGAAATGCATGAATTTGCGAAAGGTGTTTGATGTTTCTAGATTTGTCAAGTAAAAATGCAAGCCGGTCTGGAGAGTTATTTTGCTTAACGCCCGTAGTCGCGGAGGGTGCTGGAACAAATGGTGCTGCCGACGTGTATATTAAATTTGAGGACATGTCTCTTTGCTATGCGCGGGCTACGCCCCCTCCTTCCCTCCAACTATATCCACACTTCTGTTGTTCGATGAATATTCAATATATTGTCGGAAACTGTTTATGTTATAAGTTCTCGCTGCACCTGACTTTCCTTTTTTTTTTTTTTAAAGAGCGCTGCAACTGACTTGTCATACTGGGAGTAAACTAAGACAAAACACGTATATCTATGTCGGTGTATTAATTTATAAATACATTACACACAAAAATACACATATGCACATACAATATATAAGGGGCAATTCAAAAAAATATGATAGTTTTAATAAGAACTTTCACAAATAAGATACGTTTTTGAAAAAATTCAAGAAATAGGTGATGCTCTAAGACGTCATTCTGGTAATGCTCTAAGTCGTTATTCGGAATGTCGTCTTAAAGTAAAACCGTATTGGGAGTGTAAAACCAGTCACTTAAGACGCCATTCAGGATGACGATTAAGGCACATAATGCGTCATTTTGAACGATGGTTAAGGCACCACTATAAAAGGTGTCTATTTCTCTCTCATTTCAGGCGTCTTATTTGTTTCTTTGTCGTCCATTCTTGCATAGAAATCAAAATATTTTTGTATTTTATTTGTTGTGGCGTGTTGAAGCGTAGCACAATTTGACAGACAGGTGATCTACGACGAACAACGACAAGACAAACTAGTAAGAGTTATAGATTTTATTAGTTTTAGATTTGATATTTATATATTGTTGTTATTATTATGTTACTGATACTATTAATACGTTGTTGTTATGTTACTTATTACTATTATTAGTATGTTGTCGTTATGCTATTATTAATACATTACCATTATCATTGCATTGTTGTCGTGTGATTTATTAAGTTATTGCTATCATTTATTTGTATAACAATTATTATACTTTGTATGTTGTCTCTTTAATTGTATGATTAATCTTAGTCATAACTCTAACCCTAACTTTAACCTAACTCTAACATTTCTAATATTTCTATTATCATTTTTATTATGTCATTGTTATTGAGTTAATTATGGTAAATCGATATCCTTTTAATATGTTTGCATGACTCCGCACATATGTGTACTCATGGCAACTCATGCTATTGGTAGTGGTAGTGGTGATAATGTAGTACTGATGGAAGATATGAGAAATGAGCTTGATGATTTGTTGACTTTCTAGAGAGGACATAACACACTCTTCTTTAGGGGTAGTGATGCCTATAAGATATTGGATCGTTTACGTGGGACGAACGTGTATATAGAGGCTTTGGACATCTCATTTAGGTGCATAGCGCATTTTTAGACGGTAAGATTATGGAGAATCGCGGGTTGCAGTAGGATCAAGGTTGACCATAGATTAATCACATTGTTTTTTGATAAGTGGGGACAGAAGATCCACACATTTCATCTGCATGTAGGTGAAGTGAATGTGGCGCTACAGGACGTAGCAATTCTATTTGGATTGTGCATTGATGGCCTGCTCTTATGGGGACATAGCCCAGGTACACTATGGAGGGATGATGGGATATGTGTATGATATTACTAGATTGGACCTATGTGCCTCAGGATTTCTAGGAAAACCGTATACGTCGTAAGGGGCTAGTGGATCGGATACACATGAACCTCCTAGCAGAAGATGCGTCTGCCTTGCAGGTTGAGCAGAAGGCATAACCATGATGTTCCAGCAAGTTATAGCATTAGTATGTGATTCTGTTACTAGCCTGATGCAGCTGGCATATGAACATGTCCTGTGGGACTTTAAGGAGGCCACGAGTTATTCTTGGGCAGCATAGTGCTTGAGTGCATGTACCGCAGGCTATGCAATGTCATTATGCATAATGCTGTGCACGAGGTGTTATGACCGATGCACCTCTTGCAATACTGGATGTGGGAGATATTTCTCCCACTGTATCCTGTCCTACTAGATGTTGTGCCTCATGTAATTCCTTCTGATACGCCTCATGCAACCTGATGGATCAAGAAACGCAATTTTTGAAAGGTCAACCAGCCACGCGGTTGATGCTGTGCATGATTAGTTGAACAGCATGGTGGATGGTGATCTTATATGACAGTCCTACACTGGTGAGATCATTGTAGCCTTGTCGAGTATTTGTTAAGAGAGATATAAGAAGTGACACACTCGTGTGCTGCTCATTCTGTGTGAGATAGTTCAACTACATTTACCTGATAGGGTAATGCGGTAGTTTAGTATGGCACAGAGAGTGCCTGCTATTGTTGATACGTGTATAAAGCTGCATCATTGTGAGAGAGGGGTGTGGGATAGACCATACTACTCAAATCCAGTAATATCAGGTTCAGTGGGGTAGACGTTATGATAGTATAGTCGAAGGGGAGCGGTACACTGGCTATAGACGAATGACTCATAGTACATGTCGTGGTACAGACTATGCACTCTTATCGCACTTGATCAGCATTGTGTTCAACGTATTGGCGATGCTGGATTTTGTGGTTCATCAGCTGATTTACGTTGTATGGTATGTTTTTTAACATTTAAAATAGTTTTATTTGATTATGTTAAACTATAATGGATGCTAACATTAAATGTTACATGTGACTCATCTAGGCCATATAGTGCTAGCAGTACGGTCAGCAGATTATGTCATTGCTATGCATATCTGTATTGATAGTCTTCGCTCTCACGAGTTTGCAGAATACATATACCATCCACTGGCTGATCCAGCAGTGCAGTGGACTACAGACCGTTACTGCCACTTTATGAGTTTACTTAGACTCAGTGTACGACATACACATGCAGGGCCTTTGTATAGTGAAAATTTCCGCATACCAGCTGTACACAGAAGACACATGATTGGCGAGGAGGTTGCATCCGACACGGATGAAAGGTTCGTAATATTATTTATTGAATAATTTTTTATGCACATTATGACTTACGAATATTAGTATACCATTACAGATTCTGTTACAACTTTGATGACATTATAGATGCATCCGACCTAAGGCGTGCTCATGCAGATGACGCCACCATGTTTAGATCACTTGAGTCGCTTGGTGTGACACCGCCGAATCATCAGATAGACAAGGTAGAGACATCTCATGTTCCCTCGCAAACAGTGTCTCTACTGACATCCTTACCATATAGACCTATAAGAGCTTCAGATATAGACAACAACATATTGGATCTCCCAGACGTGAACAATGGATTAAACGTAAGCCGTCGTACAATACATACGGACATTTTGGCAAGCATTAGATTGTGCATAGTCATTATAATTATTTTTATATTTTATGTATGCTATATGTAATCGGTTCCAAAGTGGTTTTATTGGTCAGATTATTGTAATGATTTTTGTACTTTTTATGTACTATGTCCATCTCATTGTCGAGCATTTATTGTTTAATATTTATGTGCATTGTTTGTGATATTTATATTATTTTTTACAACATGGTCCGAAAAACCAAAATAATTTTACATCGTTTAACGAACAACTTCGTAGTACAAAGAAAATTGATAGAACGAAATTGAAGTTAATATTTACAATATGAAAATTGTAAAAAAATTTAAAATATTTTTTTTCATGCACTGTCATCACGATTAGGTTAAACATGTTAATGGATTACATAGCACATGATTATTACAAAAATGACTGAATGACGTCTTAGGCCATAAGTAATTTCGCATATAAGGCGTCATTCTGAATGTCGCCTTGCCTATTTTTTGAATTTTTACAAAATGTACCATATTTGTAAATTTTTTTATGAAAACTGCAATATTTTTTGAATTTTCCACATATAGGCATGAATATATATACACCACCAACATATGTAGTCTCTCTCTCTCTCTCTCTCTCTCTATATATATATATATATATATATATATATATATATATATATAATTTAAGTGATGCCACATGCATATACATAGATACTCATTACTTTTTTTCTATTCTAGTATTTTTGTTTTTCAATTTTAGCAAGTAGTATGAATTAAGGATAGACACAAATAAGAACATATCAGTGTTCTACACTATACTTTTTTTACTATTTATCTTCAAATCAAATATGTGAGCAAAGGTTGAAAGCTCCAAAACAAACTATTCAGAGGAGCTTGTGTTGTGGTTTTTAGTTCGAAGGTTTCTGTCTACGGTTGACCACGATCTCTACGCATATGCAGAGGTTTTATTGCTTGTTATTTTTGATGTTGCTTTCCAATTGCTATCGTGTTTCTCAGTTTGCTTGACTTGTTCCTTGAAAATTTTTATGGATTTATTAATCTCAATGGACAATTAGTCAATTTTAAAATTCTCATTCGCACTTACTTTAAGTTAAACAATTTAGTAGACTGCTTCCAGATTTATTGCCATTATACAATGCGGAAACTCCGGTAGCCGGTACTGTAAGACTGCGTATATCACGTCGCAAAAAAATTTGAACCTTCTTCCGTTTATGAGTTTAGTATATCAGGAACGATCTTTTTTACACCTTTTTTTAATAGATTTTTGGCAACTTTTGGAACTTGATGTATTGTTGAAGAAAAACAACTATAATATCCAAGTGTTTTGACGCATACCAGAAAGAAGTTGCGCAGTAAATTATCCAATTCAAAGACCTGAAGCTCGTTGAGCTTTCATCCCGTAAAACTAGAAGTGACTGAAAGTAAAGGTACGGGTTCCTATTGAATCTTCAGTTTATAGCAACAAAAACCTAGGATCACATATGAAAATTAGCAACCGGGAAATTGAGAATCCATTTTGTACCTTTTCAATTAGGGTTATTTACCTTCAACCCCCTTCAAGTATAGCATAATCTTCCTTTGCCTCCTTAATGTTTTAAAATACACCCTTAGGTACCTTCAAGTTTGGGTTAAAGTAGGAAAAATGTCATAAGAAAGTGACATCTGGCAATTAAATTAACATGAGACTGAAATGGCGAAATTGCCCTTGCTGAATCAACTTAAAATTAACGGCATAAAAGCATTATTACTCTCTTGGCTAACATTGAGAAACCTAAAGCTGAAAATGGATGTATACTTGAAGAATCACTGAAATTGTCATCAGACAGGAACATCTTGCTTCAGACGATTGACGATTTATCTGAGAGGCTTCGAGAGTTATTCGAAGAGGATATACACATGGTAGAAAGTGTGGGATGCATAATGCAAACTTTCAACCATGAGGAGCCGGAATTGAACCTGAAATTGGTTGATGATCTTTTTGATCCTGTAAAAGAGAATAGAAATCCACGTTCTTCTCCAGCTTCATCCTTGAAAGCTGATGTTGTTCTTGATAAAAGATTGTCATTGATAGCAATAAACAATTAGTTTTTTAATCCAACATGGAGCTAGTTTCACATAGCTTCTTTGTAAGTCCACTTGTTTTCATAAATCATATTACCACAGTTCTGTGTTCTTTTCCTGGTCTATTTACTCGGGCGGCGGCTGATGGGGCGGGACAGGAGAGAGAGGCTCCGGCAAAATTGGTAGAGATGTATAGTGGTGCTGGAGGGAGTTTGGGTGATAGGAAAGAGTCAAAACCCACAAAGACAAACTTTGCATCCAAAGATAATCACAAAGACAGAAACCTTAAAATTACTACCTTTTCTGCCACAATGTGATTCCAACATCAAATGTGGGAAACATAGACAAAGAATGAATAAATCTGGGCTCAACAACAAATTGCCTAAAAGCTAAATTGTTTTTCCATTATTAGGAGCAAAATTCAACCATTTTGGCAAAACTCCAGAACCCTTCTCTAAATTCTCCTCATTCCCACCTCCATCTCAGCCACCTCCTTCTTTGCCGCCGCCGCCATCACCTTCTTTTCTATCCAAGACAACCTTGTTGTCTTCGCTATTTTCTTTCAAGGCTATTAGCTCAAAAAATAGGTGTTCAGGTCTCTGTTCTCTAGTTCTGTACCGCCACTTCTTTATAACCTTGCCGGAGTAACCTCTTACCCTTTTTTTTCCTTTCTCCGCTTTGAGGCTAAAGCATGTCGGATGAGAAGCATCACTTTGAATCAAAGGCCGACGCTGGAGCTTCGAAACTTACTCTCAGCAAGCTGGTACCATCCGTAAGAACGGGTACATCGTCATCAAGGGCAGAGCTTGCAAGGTTGTTGAAGTTTCAACTTCCAAAATTGGCAAGCACGGTCATGCCAAAATGTCACTTTGTTGGCATTGATATCTTCAATGGGAAGAAGCTGGAAGATATTGTCCCCTCTTCCCATAATTGTGATGTTCCCCACGTGAATTCTTTTGAAGATGTTTTGTGAGTCTTCTGACTGAGAAAAAAATAGGTGTTCTGTCAGGAATATAAACTGACTTTGTAGGAGATGGTAAATTAGTCCATTTTGTGTATAATTATGGAGGGAAGGATAATATGACCGTTGAATGGAGTTTTATTGCCAGGTGTCATTTTCTTATGCCATTTTCCACTTTAACCTAAACTTGAAGGTACTTAAGAGTGTATTTTAAAACATTAGAAGGGCAAAAGGAAATTATGCTATACTTGAAGGGTGCTAAAGGTAATTAACCCTTTCAATTAAGAAAAAAAAAGAAAAAATTAATACACTTTATTGACTTTCTTCAAATGTTATAAGCGCTTCAGTATACGACCCATAAGCGCTTCAGTATACGAGCGTGGAGTACAAAAAGCCAAAACCCAAATTAGGGCAAGAGTGGTGGAAAAGCACAAGAAGCTCTCTCCACGAAGGAGGAAGAAAATAAACCTTCATTAAATCACAAGGCTGCGAAATGTCGAAAAGGCCAAGGAAGACCGACAACGAGGGGGACGCCTCTGAGGATTCCGGCGATGCTGACGACATCGTCGTCTGCGAGGTCTCTTCTTTTTCCTCCCTTTTTTATCAGGAAAAAGATCATTATGGAGCTTTTTTTATATAGGTTTCTTGTTTTGCATTTAAAACACTACTTATTTGAAAATTTCTCCAGTAGATATCCAAAAATCGGAGAGTCACTGTGAGGAACTGGCAAGGCAAAGTTGTCGTGGATATTAGAGAGTTTTATGTTAAAGATGGGAAGCAAATGCCTGGCAAGAAAGGTTATTTATTGTTCCTTTTTTTTCTTTCTTTCTTTAATTATGGTTATTTCGTTATTCCAGTGCCCTCTGTGTCCTGCATTAGTGCACGGTTGGAATTATCTGTGGTTTCTTTAAGCTTGCTGAATTACCATGCATTTGGTACGCTGACAATGTTCAAATTCCTCATCTGTTGCTATTGAAATTGTTCGATTACCTGGAGATCCTGACCAATTAAAGAGGCATCAACGAGAGAATATATTTCTATGGGAAGTGGACTGACCAATCAAAGAGGGCATTAAGGAAAGAATATTTTTCTCTGAGTAGTGGGGAAAAAGGGAAAATTACACAAATGTTTTATTGTCTTTATTAGAACATTGAGAAACTATTGTTAGTTTAGATGTAAATTTTGATGGTATATTTAAGCGGCTAGGATTTCTATTTAGTTTTGTCCGAATGACATGACAGCTGCCTTAGCAAACCAAAAATGGGGGAGAGGGGGTGTGGCAAACGCTGTGTCAATTCAGAACTCTCATTTGAAGTTAAACCTCTCTATTGTCCTTTTTCCCCCCCTTTTTGTTTCTCCACCAATTTTTCAGCCACTAATTGTTTCACTTCGTGAAATTGTCTGATGTTATTTTTGACCATTAACATCAAAGCAACCTCTCTATTGTCCCTTTTTTTCCTCCCTTTTTTGTTTCTCCACAAATTTTTCAGCCACTAATCGTATCACTTCGTGAAATTGTCTGATGTTATTTTTGGCCATTAACATCAAAGCTTATTTCATTGGGCACGTTTGGCTGATTTATTTTTCGTTTATAAGATATTCTTTACAAGAGATACCTATAATTTTTAATAGGAAGGGCGGACCTTAGAGAAACTGGTAAGATGGTCACCTTTGTGACCTTAAGGTCATGGGTTCGAGCCTAGAAAACATCCTCTTGCACAAAGTGTAGGGTAAGACTGTGCAAATCAGATCGCGAAGCGATCTAGCCCCTCTTCGGACTCTGTGCAAATGAGGAAGCCTAGTGTACCGGGAACGTCCTTTACCTATACTTTTTAATGGAAGAGTTGCCACTTCTGCGACTTTGTGAGTAAACGTTCTTCAGTCTTCATTTAGTATAGGATGTTGGCCTTGGGAACATTGTTGGATTACACTTTCTTTTGTGATACAGGAATATTTAGTTCTAATTCGAGCTAGAAGCACAAAGGAAGCATTGAAGTTGACTGGAGACAGTGACTTGCAGTACAAAATTTTGCTCAGATTGGTCATATAAGTCATGTTCTTATTTAAACAAGAAATATAGTGTGGTAAGATAGGTCGATTGGCTAGATAGATTATGATGTGATTACTAATATGCTTTGTACAAAAGAAGCAGGGTGTATGTTGTTCCGCAATTTTGGGCTCACGAGCATTGTTATAGTCGTATGGTGGTGTCAGTATGATACACGTTGGAGGCACGTGGTTGTTTAATGACACTTTCTATTATCACATGTCAAATTTCAAGTTATAATGTCACTTTCAACCTTTTTTTTTCCTGTTCAGAGGATTCCTTACCTATATCATCCCTGAAAACTTGAAGGGATGATTGGATGAAAGTGGATAAATTTTTTTTCCTGGAAACTAAGCCCTTTTGAAAACCCAAGTGCATATAAACTCAGGCATGGATGAGGGTGTCAGTTGTAGATTGAAGAACTAACGTGAAACTGTGATTGATGGGGTCCATGAATTTGAACAACTAGAGTTTCTAATATCTCTCTTTTTTTAATCAGAATGCATCACCATATATATATTTCTTTAATTTCCTTTTGTTTAATATGCATTAGAACCATTTTAGAAGGCAGCTCGGATTACTTCACTATCATGCATGTGTGTGATTTGGGGATTTAGACTCAATGTACAAAGAAAACGTCATAAAGAATTGCCTTGGTACAGATTTATGTATTGGGTGATTTTCGGACGGGGAAGAGTTGATACATTAGGCATTTTTAATACATTTAACTAATACCACTTGGTTTTTCCAGGTATATCGTTAAGTATGGACCAGGTACCTCATATTTTTCCTCTTCTTTTTGGCCTCTCTTCCTTGCTCCTAGGGGATGTTAAAATGTTCAAACTTTTCTTCCTGCTTCTTTGTGCAGTGGAACGTGCTTAGAGAGCATGTGGATGAAATCAACGAGGCTGTTGCTGAAAACAGTTAAACCGATCAAGTGCAGGCCACTAAAAGCTTGGTGGTGTTATGTAATTTCTATCTGAAACTAGGGCTGTAACTTCTACCTTTGGTTACTGTATGAAGCTGCTGTAGCTATTTCTTGGGGTGAAGGGAGTCCTTGTACCCTTATTTTGTACTGTGTCAGATGCTGCATCTACTGCAGCAACTATTTCTGAATAGTATTTGAGTGCCGTTTCTTATCATTTGGTATTGTTTGATAGTACCCATCTATCTGTCCCTTGGGAGGCAGCGAGCAATTACTGCCATTCAACCGGATTCTAGTGTTAGATGATCAAAATTTTACCATGGAGCATGTAGAGATATTTGTGGCGTGTGAGACATGATAAGAGAAATCATGACCCTGCTGTGACCTTTGACCAATTTAGAATCCCTTGGAAGATTTGTAATCTTCCATGTTCTGGTATCCTCGTCTACCAGTTGCTGATAGCTTCAAACTTAACACGGTAGTGCAATTGCATCAACATCTGTTAAAGTCAGGGGTGACGGTAGTCCAGAACATTTACAAAGTTTGTGCTGCCATTGAATCTGTTCTTTTTGCGAAGGAATTTGGTAACCACCATTCTCTTTCTCGAAGCAGACTGGTTATCGTGAGCGTATGTCGTTTGTTGGAAGAAGAAACACAGCTTATTCAACCAACTTTCGTCTTGTTTCTTTCTAGATTTTTGCTTAATATCTAATCGTTATCTTCCATCGGCAATATAATTATGTTTTCTAGCTGATCACCAAAAGAGACTAATTCTATTATAATTCCCAAATTCTCCTCTTTACTTGCAACTCTAAACTAAGCTAGAAAGTAATATATGGCAGTGATTTTCTTCCCTTCTCGAAAACAGTGATCTTTAATGCTACCACAAATAAGGATTGTCGATCAAATGCCCAAGATATAGAACGTTATGCATCAAAATAGAACAGTCAAGGACTTGCTTCAGATGAATTTGTGCCGCATAAAAAGCCGACCTTTCAACTAGGGTGAAATGAAAATAAGAATACACAAAACCCAACGTGGGTTACAGATTCTAGGTAAGCACATCCTGTCTTCGAATGCCTAAAGATATTCTTAGCAATCCTGTAGTGTTTACTTTGCCTAATTTTACATTCAGCTAGACTAGTTAAGCTAATGTTTTTCTCTTTAATAAAATTCTTGACTTCTTGTTGTAGAGGAGTTGGTCCTCTCACATTACGATATACTGTTATAGTCATCTAGGTGTTTTTGTGTGCCTAGGCATACTCATACTTGCACATTTACTATACTGTCTAGGTTGTGTAGGACCCCTATCCCCTTTACTGTTTGGGGAACCTTTTCTTTGAAAGGGTTTCCACCAATTTCTTGATCAGAGTGAATGGAATTTCATCTTCTGCATTAAGCTTGACAGTTTGCTGCTCAGTTTTCCTATGGATAATCCTTTTCCCCTCGTCTTTGGTCTTGGCTAGTGTTTTCCCCAGAATCTGCCTTATGGGGACATAACTATCTAGGGATCCGGTGTCAGAGCGGTTCTGGTTTTGGTCTTTATCCTTCTCTTTTTCAGAGACATCACCTGCCTCCTCATCCTCCTCGACCTCCATAGAAGAAGGAGAGAAGTAGTAATCCAGACCCCTCCCTATTTAGGTATTTTTTCCTTCAAGGTCCTCCCCCTACACATCCTCCTTGCTACCAAGGAGACTTGAATCCACAACAATGCCCTGGTCCACACCTACAAAAGGACTGAATTTGTTAGTGTTATTAGATTGATTCGAGGAAGAAACCAACTGATTGACTCCTTCTTTCTTATACTTATCCTTACTTTTTTCATGTCGACTGTTTTAGGTTTCTTTTTTGATGGAGGTGCAGTGATCACTTTACGTTGATACAAGGGGATATTATGTTGGAGAAATTGGAAATAAATTGAAATAGGTCAAGTTGCAAAATATGGTTAGCAACGTATTTTGAGCTAAGTTATAATTAGTTTTCATTAATGACAAGTGAAAACTAATAAACTCTTAATTATCTACGTAATGAGTAGATGATTTTAGGGTTTCGAATCACTCAATTACAATAGCAGATGAATGAGAAATTAATGTTCAAAGTAGGGATAAAATAATTTGAAAGTCGGTTGATTAACCTAATTCAAATTTGAAATATGTTACTTAACAATAATTCGAATTCAAAAATCAATTACTTAACCGTAATTCAAAAATTCGGTTACTTAACCGTAATTCAAATTTGAAAAGCGGTTATCTATTATCTGATCTAACAGTGGCAATCTGATCCGACAGTTGTGGTTAAATTGTCAATTAACCATCCTAATCAATTTTTTCCATTATAAATAATGGCCTAGCTGACCTCCCTGGTCACTCATTCAAAATCTGAATTTCTCCTCTCTCTTACTCTGTATACACGTGCTCTTCTTCTCTCTTCTCCTTCTATATTTGCATCAAGTCTGAGAAGTTCAGGGCATCTTACAGGTTCGTAGAGTTCATATGCTGTAGTGCCGCTCGTATAAAATGACTTCCATTGTATCATGGGAGACGATTACTCTATCCGGTTCGACACAGTATACCGAAGCAATACGTCTTAAGAACAGAGTCGTGGACCCACCTCGGATCTCTGCTCAGTTGAGCTGTGAAGGTTATTGCCAAGCTGAGCTCTGCTTTGTGCTTAGCCTAGCTGACTGGGGGAAATCGCAGCACTGTTGTTGGACAGTGTTGTTGTGCTGAGCTCTGCTGTGTGCTGAGCTCTGATGTTTGGCTGAGGACATTCACATTGGCGTGTTGAGCTCTGCTCGGCTGAAGCGGTTGAAAGCTCAACTTTCGTAGTTGTGCTGAAGTGCCGAGGTCTGTAAGTCTTTGATCAGCCCAGAACACAAATACAATTACACTGACTGGACTGATCTGATCTGTTTGATCAGACTGATTTAGTTCAGCTCTGCTGGAAGGCTAATAGCACAGAACTACTGTTCTAAAGTGTTGTTCAGTTCAGATCGGCAGGTCGACTGACTCTTCAGAATGCAAACTCAATTGCACTATCTGAACTGTCTCGACTTAGCAGATCAATTCAGCCTACCCGAGCTCGGCAGGTCGGCCAATGCTTTATTCCAAAAGTGAATTGTACAGAAGTCAATCTGACATGAATTATTCCCAACCGTTCTTAAGACGTATTCGTTTTGAATCTATACTGATTCCTGTTTGTTTCTGATCTTACAGAAACTAGATGAAGAGCGCGAGCTCAAGCTCTGTCCAAGAC
The DNA here is from genome assembly GCA_036186865.1 of Eustoma russellianum. NCBI lineage: Eukaryota > Viridiplantae > Streptophyta > Magnoliopsida > Gentianales > Gentianaceae > Eustoma > Eustoma russellianum. The sequence goes on from AP025053.1 coordinate 36,624,109, forward strand.
GCAGACGTAACTCCTCCAATGGCACCAAATGCTGAGGTGCCGATGCATGCTCCTTCTGCATTGAGTCATGCGGTGGCCCAAGTGGAGAAACCGGAGAAGTTCAATGAGAGCTTCTTCAAACGCTGGCAGCAGAAGATGGTGTTCTTCTTGACTGCCATGAGGTTGGCTACTTTTCTGATCGAGGACCCACTTGTGGTCGATCTAGTGGTGGACCAAACCCAAAATATGCAGAACAAACTTTTGGTTGAAGCATGGAACTTCAACAAGTATATTTGTTTGAGCCATATTCTGAGTTGCTTGGACAACTCCTGGTATGGTTTGTACTGCACGTACAAAACCGTAAAGTCTTTGCGGCAGGCTTTGGAAAAGAAATACCGTACGAAAGATGCCGACACTAAGAAATTTATTGTGAGCAAATTCCTGGATTTCAAGATGTCTGATTTTTGCACTGTTGTTTCTCAAGTTGCGGAACTTCAGATGTTGGTAGCCGAGATGGAAGAGGAGGGCATGTTGCTCAGTGAATCTTTCGTCGTGACTGCAGTGATTGAGAAGCTACCTCTTTTATGGAGGGAATTCAGAAGCTATCTCAAGCACAAGAGAAAAGAGATGACATTGGAACATCCGATTGTCCGACTCCACATAGAAGAAGACAATCGCAGATCTGAGAGAAAGCCAAAATCAAACTCTGGTCAGACCAAGGCCCATGTTGTAGAGGCCAAGAAAAAGAAGGGCCAATTCCTGGTGAACATGAAAGGCAAACAGATCGCCAAGAAGTTCACCGGAAAATGCTACAACTGTGTCATTCAGGGGCATCTCAGCAAAGAGTGCAGAAAGCCCAAGAAGAAGCAGACCAAGACAAAGGCGAACATCGTTGATGCCATAGATGATCTGAGCCTCTGTGCGGTGGTCTTGGTGCAACGCTGTGGGGAACATGCGTAAATGATAGCTTGATATTGGCACTATGAGACATGTCAGCTCCAGCAGAGAGATGTTCAAGGAGTACCAGCCCGGGAACAACGAGCAACTTTATATGGAGAACTCGACCTCTTCGAAGATTGAAGGCGAGAGCAAAGTTGTTCTGAAGCTAACCTCATGGAAGCATCTGGCTCTGCAGAATGTGCTGCACGTCCCTGACATCCGGAAGAATTTAGTATCTGGATCTCTTCTAGTCATGCATGGTTTTAGACTAGTGTTAGAATCCAATAAAGTTATTCTTTTGAAAATTGACATGTATTTGGGGAAGGGATACTTGTCGAATAGGATGTTTAAATTGAATGTCATCACTATTGTACCCAAAAAAGATTTGCCCATAGAGGCTAATAATAATGCTTCCTCTTCTGCTTACATGCTTGAATCTTATTCTTTATGGCATTTTCGAATTGAGACATGTTAATTATAAGTCAATACAACGAATGGTTAATCTTGACTTGTTGCCTAAATTAAATTTTGATAATAAAAAAAATGCCAAATATGTGTTGAAGCGAAGATGGCAAAGGCGACATTTCCTTCAATAGAAAGGAACACTGAACATTTGGTGGTGGTGCCGTGTCATGGAAATCCACAAAGCAAACGTGCATAGCTCGTTCCACGATGGAAGCGGAGTTTATAACACTTGATAAAGCCGGAGAAGAGGCTGAATGGCTTCAAAATTTCCTAGAAGATGTGCCTCGCTGGCCTAAGCCAATCGTTTCTATTAGCATACACTGTGATAGTCAGTCGGCTATAGGACGAGCTCAAAGCAACATCTATAATAGTAAGTCTCGACACATGCGCCAGAGACACAATATCATTAAATAGTTGATCTCTAATGGCATGATTTTCATTGATTATATAAATCAAAGGGGAATCTTGCGGTTCCGCTTTCAAAAGGCTTGCCAAGAAATCGGATGTCAAGTTTAACAAACGGAATGAGACTAAAACCTATAATGCATGAATCTTTATAACGGTAACCCAACCTTGTTGACTGGAGATCCCAGAATCTTGGTTCAATGGGACAACTAAGTTACGGAGTTCAGTGAGAACTTACCTATTCAGTTAAATAAAACTGCTGTCTGCAGAGAAATGAGGGCAAACTGAGGCTTTTAATGGTTCCTATATCTTGATATGTCAAGTGGGGTATGACAGAATACTCTTGATAGGAAACACCTATGTAAGTGTGAAGTGTGGCCGCTTATATGAGAATTTTGTAAGACCAAAGTTCTTGAACACACTTTCGGAAACCAGGCGGTTCATGGCCAAAACGAACACAATCATGAGAACCAAAAAAAGGTGTTGAAGAAAATGTTGTGTGAATATTATTGTATAGGTTCACATTAAAGGCTGTTTATTTCAAGACATTAAGTTTACTAATTAGTCGAGTGGATCCGGTAGTATATCACTAAGAAAGGTTCAAAGCCAGAAGCCACCTGTTCTGATGCAACATTTTTTTTGTCTGACTTCTCGATAGAGTCTGCATCAACACTTGCATTAATTCTCATTCATGTGGGAGATTGTTGAAGAAATTCGGTTACTTAACCGTAATTCAAATTTGAAAAGCGATTATCTGTTATCTGATCTAATGGTGGCAATCTGATCCGATGACTATGGTTAAACTGTCAATTAACCACCCTAATCAATTTTTCTCCTATAAATAGTGGCCTAGCTGACCTCTCTGGTCATTCACTCAAAATCTGATTTTCTCCTTCTCTCCTCTTCTGCAAACACGTGCTCATCTCCTCTATTCTCCTATATTTGCATCAAGTCCGAAAAGTTCAGGGCATTACAGGTTCGTAGAATTCATACGTTGCAATGCCGCTCGTCTGAAATGATTTTCGTTGTATAATGGGAGACGATTGCTCCATCCGGTTGGACACAGTATACCGGAGCAATACGTCTTAAGGACAGAGTCCTGGACTCACCCCAAATCTCTGCTTAGTTGAGCTGTGAAGGTTATTACCAAGCTAAGGTCTGCTTTGTGCTGAGCCCAGCTGTCTAGGAGAAATCGCAGCACTATTGTTGGATAGTGTTGCTGTGCTGAGCTTTGCTGTGTGCTAAGCTCTGCTGTTTAGCTGAGGACATTCGTTGTTATACAGCATTGACGTGCGGTTGAAAGCTCAACTTTCGTGGTTATGCTGAAGTGCCGAGGTCGATAGGTTGATGATCAACCCAAAACGCAAATACAATTGCGTTGACTGGACTGATCTAATCTGTCTGATCAAACTGGTTGGACATTTTATATAGCAGGAAAAGACAATCAGCGCCAGAGAAGTTGATGGAAAAGATGACCGCTGCCAGAGAAGACGACTGGAGAAGACAGCTGCAGCCGAGAAGTTGCGTATGCCAACCACTGTTTGGACGGAAAGCCGACCACTGCCGAAAAAGTCGTCGGAGATGCCAATCTGTCGCCGGAGGTTTACGTTTATAATATAATGGGTCAAATTCGATTAGTAATAAACGTTTCATGCCAAATATATATGGTCCGCAACATATTTGCAGATCAGACTGTCTTCAGTAATTGGGTTAAGAAGCGTATGAACTTGATTAATGTGTGAGAATATGGAAGTATTCTAAACTACAGACTTGAAAAGAAAGTCTTAAAATTGTAGGACGCTTCTTGTACTACCCGAAATGATTTGCTGAACAGTTGGAACGCGTCTCACTTTCTTTCAGTTACACAAGGACTCCAGGCAGCTTTTTTTTTTTTCTCATGCGAAGTCTTTTTCGCAGGCTGAAGGTGCTAAGGGTGAGGAAGTCTCTCGTTTCACTATGTGGAGTAATGGACCCTTCCACCATTTCTGCCAGGTGACATTGATCAGTTCTCGCTGAAGTTCTGATAGAGCTCTTCTATTCAGCTCAAAAGTGTCAGTTCTCTCCAGGTTGCTGACCATCACCGACCTTAGTTTTATCCCTTGTACTATAGCCGTAAAATTGGCTTCCAACTCATCGGGCGCCAGGCAATTGACACCACTTCCATGAATATTAGACCCCTGAAGTTTGCTAGCGGACGCGAATTGACAGTGTCCTCGCAGAAGGTGCATTTCTCGTTGATATCTGAGCTTTTGCCACTATCTTATAGCAACAATTTTTTGATCATCCCAGTACACCACCTTTGCGTTCAGTTTCTTCTCACATCAAACAATATCATCCTCAAGCCTGGAATTCCAACACCAACTGTCCGTATTTAACCCAAGGCCACTGAAATAATGATCTGCGAGTACAAAAAAGTTAAAAGTGTAAACACGAAGAGGGAGAGAAGCAAAAAGGGGAGGCAGTATACCAATACAACACATCTGCCGATCAATTATAAGATCCCAACGAGCTAGATAACAATGAAATTGACAGGCAGCAGGCAACCATAATAAGGATCTTGAAAAGACTGTTAACTCTCTTAGCATTCTTTGAAGACATGGTATGTTAAACTACTAGACACATCCAAGGAAGCCAACTTAATAATGAATGCAAGACACAAGCTGTTATGAGGCCGGTCCTGCAAAAGCCTCAAAAGAAACATTGAGATAAATTGAAAGGTTGATCAACTGTAGATTCCAGGAGTAGCATACCGTGTGGCAAGTTTCTGATTTCGGCAAGACTGACTTGGCAGGTAATGCTGATTCTGAAGTAACAAATGTAGTGTCGATTACTTCATTTAAATCGTCTTAAGACTGATCTGATGCAGGAGACGTGGCCTGCTCCAACCTTGATCTTTTGCCTTTGATACCATAGAGAGAAGCAGTTGTACTAGGTCCTCTGCCTCTCCCCCCTCTGAAAATTCAAGATTTATCTGAAACAGCGGAATAGGAGCACGATACTTCTTCCACCATTTTCTGTTAGTTCCTGTTACTTGCTTTTGATGCTGTTGGTTCTGCGTGGAGAATACAGCTGCACTGCTTCCCACAATATATATAACATTCTTATCAGTAGTGACATGAATAATTGAGTCCAATTCGATATCTGATTCAATCAGCCACTCTGGATCAGCCGGAACCCCTTGAAACTCAGGCTTCCCCAAATTTACCAAACTAGAGCAACTAACAATCAAAACTAATCTCTGCGTTATGATCAGAAACCTACCACCCTCCCTTAGTGCTCTACAAACAATCAACTTCTCATCTGCCAAATTTACACGATTATCTGCATCTCTAAGTACAGCGGTTCCAACTGCTTCTTCCCAAGAGTAAGGCCTCAAAGGCAAGTCTCTGCTTAAAGGCCTGGGAAAACGGACCCTCAAAGATTGGACACACACGTGAGGGAGCTTACTTCGGTTTTTGATACTTTGTGCCGTCTTACCAGTAACCTCAAGGATGCTAGCAGCTGGCTTCGCCACAAGCCTTGTAACTCCTAGAGCTATACCTGCAAGGTTTATTTGATAAATGAAGAAAATATCGAGAAGCAGAGTAAAATTTTGATTTTAGACTGCCTAAGAGCATTTAAAGTGAATCCAAAAATAGGGCTTATCAGCTTGGGGGGGGGGGGGGGGGGGAGAGAGAGAGAGAGAGAGAGAGAGAGAGAGAGAATACCGGAGAAAACCCCTGGTAAGCCACTTTTTTCAGCCCCCTGAACAGGCGATTGGAGAAGACCTGTAAGTCCCTGAGAAGGAAAAGAAAGAAAAAAGAAGTAAGGGTAGTCAATTAGCCTAGTCAACCCACATTTCAGGTTCGTTCTGGCTGGAAGCATCACCTACCATCTCCAGTTAGAAGTACCTGGTTGTGCTCTTCCATTGCTAATGAAAATCCAATAAAGCCCCAAATCATGTTTGGTCAAATTATATATTATCATATTTGTATCTGTACTTTCAGAAAAGGGAGAGTGCTTGAGATGCGAATTACGTTAATCAGTTTACACGCATGGCATATCCTTTATATATTTTTTATTTATTTTTACAATAGCTTCTTTAGGAGAATGCAACCATTTGAAAGCAAACCAAGAGAATACAAATCCAAAATTTCTACGAGGAAGAGTGGTAAGAAAAGAAATGACAGTTAGTGAAGTTGTTTCACTGATGAATCATGTGCACATATTCATCTCCGTCCCCTTCGAGGAGACAGAAACTCATAAAGGATGAAGCATGTAGTTAAACTGAAACCAAATTGAGGTTGTTGAACGACCTTTAACTAAATATGGATGGCTTGTTAAACATCGAGATAGAAATAACTTATTAGTAAGTTAATAAAAAACGACGTAAGAATCTAAACCTATACCTCCAAAAATTCATTTATTACGCCTTTGCTGTGGGAGGATTTTCCCTTTTGTTGTTTTTCCATCTGTCCAAGAGTCTGCTCATCTAATGCAAATGTTACGATTCCCTGCAAGCAAATATTTGCATGAAACATGTAGTTAAAGCAAATACCATTCCCCAAACAACGGTTCATAGATGCCCAAATACCTTGTGAGCTACTCTGCTGAACTGAGTGGTGGCATCACTCAGAGCATACACAGTGTTACTGAGGAGACTAGATGTGCCTTGAGCCACTCCTGTAAGGAGTCCAACAGGGCTCTGCAACACAAATTGCAAATTACACCAGCCCAGCAGAATAAAGAACAACCATATGAGACCAAAAAACGTACTCGGAAAACATTCCGGGCAGGAGCTGATAAGAAATCTCGGATTCCAGCACTCACACTCCTGGCAAACGCCATTGGATTGCCTATAAGGCCAGCAGAGCCAAAGACCTAAAGTATACAATCTCGGTTATCAGCATTTGAAGTCCTAATTCCTTCATACAAAATGAAGAAGTCAAACAGTTCAAGTCAGGGAGAGGGATGGTGCTAAATGGAAATAATAACAACAACAGCGAATCCTTATTCCCGCTAAGTGAAATAGTCATATGGATCCTTGGTCGCTATCATGCGCATTGTCAGGCACATCCTCTCTTACACCTGAATATGCTTCTATTATGTGGGCACCAAAATGAATGAGATTATACTCACTTTTAAAGAAATATTACTCAGGGACTGGAAAAGTAAAATCCAAATTAATGCCAATGGGCAGAGGATAGGAAATACCTTGTAAATTTCATGAAGAAATTGCCGAACGTAATGCCTGATCAAAATCTCTTGAACGGATTCCAAACTACCCAGCTGATGCGATATTACTAATTCTTTAAGATGGATCTGTGCACCCTCAACATCAGCTACAGCCATAAGACCTCGCTGTGCATGGATGATCATAACAGGGATAAAAAAAAAAGAAGAAACGAAACGGAAAAAGATGAGTTTAGATGAAGTAGAACCAATATTACTTAATACAAACTTCCCAAAATGTATAGAAATTTCAATTACATGAATAAGGGATTCCCCAGAAGTAAGGAAACCATTACGAAGCATCCAGGGACTACTGGAAAAGCTGGTAAGAAAAATAACAGGAGATCAGGATTAAATATGTCATGAAGTTTCATAAAAAGAAAAGAGAAAAAAGATAGAGAAAACACAAGATAAGTGGCAAAGGCTGACAAATTATCACCTGACACCTGAAAGCTTACTCTATGAATGGAGATTGTAATTTGATATTAACAATCCACAATCCTGAATGATCTCCCATAAGATCCCCTAAAGAGCCCAACATTTGCAGAAGCACTTTTTATTTGAATTAACAAACTAGGTTGCACCAAAATCAAAAGGAATGTCCTAATCCAATATTGTGAGAGATTATAAAATCATCTAAACGTTTAAGTTATTAACAAGTTTAGTACACATATCTGAATACCATAACATGCCTAAAGTGGGACAAAAGAGAAGGGTAATAAGTCCAAACATACGAACATGCATTCTGCAAACGCACTTTCACTGAAGGCGAAAATTCTAGAAACTAGGTTAGCAATGAAAAAGTAGAGAGAAAATTCAAATTTCCGCTTGACGGTATGTTTGACTCTCTCTCTAAATGACTTTTCTCTGTCTTCTCTCTAAAAGTCACCACACCCGCTTTACCCATCCCTTACACACCCACCTCACCCACTTTAGCCATCCGAGACCTCCATGCTATCGAGGGAATGTTCTGTCATCCCCGATTTCCAACGATCAAGTTCAGTCTTCTTTTGGTATTATGAGCGAAGGATAGCTTGTTGCTATATGCTATTAGGGCATTTTGTCTTCTGAAACATGGAAGATCTTCTTACGTAAATCTTTTTTGCATTAAAGAAAATTTAAGTTACAAAAAATTAAAAAAAAAAATTAAAATCAATAAAGTAGAAATAAACTAATCTTTGACACTATGATAAATTACATCTTACCTAAAAGCTCAAGCTGTCAAGGAGAGTGATCTTTATGATCTTGAACAATCTTAATAAAATCCTCACCTTAAAGAAAACTTGATAGGTGCCAGACAAAGATGCTCAACATATATTTTCTTCTGTTTCCTAGCTAGAAGATGTAGTTGCTGCCAAGGAGCTCCAATAGGAATTATGGAAGGCAACAAAGAGCTGCAGCTACAGTCTTCATGGTATAAAGTAGTACAACTAGAATATGATCGGCTCCAGTCTGATGCTAAGAACTCATTGTGACGAACATAAGCTAAGCCATCTTTGAAAGATGCAGGATCAATAGAAAGTGAAGCCCTCATTTGGAGCCTTAAAGACGCAGCTTTTGAGAATTCAAACAAGCTGAGTATTAGCTCTTGCTCAAGCTCAAGATGGAAGTCTGTCACTCTGCAGACATCCAGGCAGTATATCATGTGGTGGCTAACATTAAATAAGGCCATACACTAGCTATGAAAATCACAAACCTTAAATTTATGTACTCTAATGAAACCAATGACAGGCTTTTCGACCGCCAATTTGCCACAGCCAAGGAGAACACGGGTTCATGTAAGCCATCAGAGTTCGATTGAGCCATATTTGTTATCTTTCTTTTGTCATCCTGATTGACTTTAACCTCGTGGTCAAAAGATAAAATGACAGGGTGTTGAGTATTGTGTGACTGATTATCAATTTGCAAGAAGTATATCTGCAATGATAACTTTTGCTGATCTAGACTCTGAAGCAGATCAATTCTTACGTTCTTCGCACAAACAAATACCAATTCCTACAAAGCAGAGGCAACAGATTGAAATAACAGTGATCCCCGTGAATTGTTCCAACATAACATTTTCATAAGACATCCAGTAACATCCAGTAACCAAGATACCTCCGGGTAACTATTCATTAAGGAGAGTCCAATAAATGGAATGTCAATCAATATCCTCTCACTGCAACCTGCGAATGATTCAGATTTTTGAGCATGCTTCCTCTTATGCATGAAAGGACCATCTGAACTTGACAAATCAGCCAAAACATGGCAACTACAATCAATGACACTGAGAACCTGCAATTCAATTTAAACAGCATGAAGAAAATTGACGCAAAAGAAATCTCTTCATGGCCCATTAAGAAAAAATGAACGCAGAAAACGCATACCTTTATTGCTCCTTCAGAATGGACAGAGACACGCAAAGTTCTTTCAGGTTTCTGTAAAAGAGGAGACTATGAGTCAAGAAAATACTATTATTATCTTTGGCGGATCTATTGAACTGAGCGAGGAAAATGCAATAGAGAGGAAGAAGTAGGAATTTCTCTACTCATATACTTTTTTGAACATTCTGCATATTGGGGTGGAATAAGAGGTTTCGTTGTGTTGTGGGGAAGAGGGATGGCGGGTGGCGGGTGGGGAATATGATCACAGACATGAAGAAAGCTACCAAATCTACCTTTTTTTTAATAGACGAACGAGCATCCCTCTACAGAAACTAGAATGGAGGCTGAATAAATTATTATTTGGACTTACTTTTATTGTCCAAAATAGCTCCTTTGATATAGGAAGCAATACTCCTCCAACGGTTGTTTGAGAAGACAGTCATCAACTTCTGACGGCTACATTCTTACAATGGCTATATTGAGTTTAACAGTAAACTATAGTATATGATCCTATAACATATATGTATAAAACTATAGCCGTATAGTATGTATGTTTCTATGTGTTTTACAATATATACACCGTATATATCTACAGTATCAGAATGTATGTTAACTCATATTTCAACACTCTCTCTCAAGCTTAGTTGCATAAATATTTAGATAACTAAGCTTGGACAGTAAATTATGAAATACTTTAACTGATAGAGGCTTAGTAAGAATATCAACAATTTGGTTTCTTGAGTTGATATGCTTCAAGTTGATAAGTCCATTTTCAATCTTCTCTCTGATAAAATGCCCGTCAATCTCTACATGTTTTGATTTATCATGATGTATTGGATTTTCAGCCATACTTATGGCTGAATTATTGCCACATGATATACCAATAGTTGTTATCTTCCGTCTAATATCAGTGAGTATCCTTCTGAGCCATAGTTCCTTGCACAGTTCTAGAGCTAATGCTTATGGCTGAATTATTGCCACTTAACATACCAATAAGTATTGTTATCTTCTGTCTAATATCAGTGAGTATCCTTTTGAGCCATAGTCCCTTGCACAGAGCTAATTTAAAGATTTTATATAGAAAACAAGAAGGGTATAATTACATATGCGATCATGTCTCCACATCTATCCTTATCTACTGCGTTTAAGCGAAAACGAAAACTATCCACTTTCCTATCATTTACAACATATTTTCAAATCAACACCGTTATTAATCGCCATGGTCCAATTCGACTTGTTTTCCTAACACCCTCCATGAACTAACAAAAAGCCTTATTATCCATAATTCCCTTCATTAGTTGACTTTTAAAAATTGAGAAGCCATGATCAGATATTCCCAGTGCCAAAATGGCTTAGGGCCAAAATTAGTTGGCAGTAAGAAGACCCGGGAAATGATCAGATACACCCAGTGCCAAAATATTAAGTTTGAAACCTATTGACACCATCGCCATCCAATAGGGAGATAGAGACTAATAGCTTGGTCTGGTGCATAGGGAGTATTCCTCCTTTTTTGTAAACAGTTTCGGAACCCCTGGTCATATTAATGCAATTTAAATGGAAAAAAAATCTTGAGTACCTATTTCATCTAACTATAATGTTAGAACAGGTATTACAAAAGGATAGTAGTGGCTTTGGGCCACAAGTATCATTAAAAATACGAATAAGACAAAAAATGAAAAACATGATTGGTATAAAAAGTGTAAAGAATCTACCTATATACTAAACAGAAACTTGGAGCAGAGATAATTATTAAAATTATCTGAGCTGAATACAATCATACCTCAGAAGTTGCAGGTAATAATACAGGCGAGTGCTGCTGAACATTATCCAGAATATAAGATCCAATAACACGTTCACCAGACACCTGATTCAATTGAAGACAGAGGATGTGGAATCATATGTTAACAACAAATGCCAGCATGTTAAACAGAGGATGCACCCAGTCATACCTCCACAGTGAGACGGTGCGGGAAGCAAGGTTCGTCCCATGAATAATAGTGAGAGGAGTAAGAATGAATCAGAGTCTCAAAATTCTCACACCTTTGCTGGTAAATCCGGAGCTTCTGCCAAAGACGATAACGCATCATTCTAATTGCGGTAATGAAAGGCCTTTATAGGAACGGTAAGTTGCATGCATAAAGAGTGAACAGCAACAAGAAAGTACAATTTAGGAAAAAATTACACAACCACCGATTCGGCAAATGAGTCTTTTAGCTTGCAAATTAACGGACTTGAGGAGAGAGACATTGCTAAAACTTAGTACAGAGACAGCAATAACAGCCACACACAGATTTTTTGTCAACTCATGGAAGAGAGTGTAAAAGGCTGGGTGCTGGAACAAAAGGTTCTGAAATAAACACAAGCTAAGCATTAGGCAAGATGCTAAGGTTGTAGAAGTACGGGCAGGGGGGCAGTGGAGGTTTCTTTCTAGCAGGGGATGGGAGAACCGATAATAAGTTTTTATAATGCTTCCAAGAATATACAATTGTCACAGGGGTCAAATCACTGAAAATGGCTTCCCAGCTTCTCCTTTACCGTTAGAAGTGCAACTGTTGCTAAAATGCCTGTTTTACCTAAAGTAAATTGCGCCAAGGTTGTTTGGAGTAACCATCTTCTTAGATATACAATCATCTTGTGGTTTGCATTTTGGAGGAGGATGCCTACTCTTGACAATCTTTTACTATGGGGGATAATGGATACTAATATTTGTATGCTTTGTGGCAGGTTTCCAGAATACCTTGACCACCTTCGTCTCCGACGTACATATTCCAGCTTTGTATGGAAGACTGTCCGCAGGGTTTCCACTTTTCTTCGGATCCCTTGCTGAATCGGTTGCTCACAAACTAAAGGTCATCAAACTTCTAGAAGGACCTTGTTTTCTTTGCAATCTGAGCCATAGTATACTCAATAAGAAGGGAGAGGAACTAAAGACTGCATCAAGCAATTCAAAGAGTGGATAAATATGTCTTAAAGAAGGTTCCTAAAAACATTAGGCTATTTGCTTCCAACTGGTCTCGAATCAAAATGAATCAAGGCAACTGGAAAATAGCAATCAACTTAGGTCTCCCCATGAAAAGCTTCAAGTCCTCAATCATGGATGCTAACCCCACAACGGCTGCTTGACTCCTCTTTTCTTCTTCTTCTACTTGCTAGCATACCTCTCTGGGTCGGTGGTTCCTTTCATCTCCTTAGTGGTGCATCTAGGGATCACTTCCTTTTTCTTCACCAGAAACATATTCAGCCCACTCTCTTCCAGGTTTTATCTGTCACCTACTGGTGCAATAGTTCTTTTTTTAAAAATAAAATTTCATAGATAAACCAAATTAGACATCTTTACAAAGGTAGTTGCTAGGGTAAACAACAACAAGAATAGCTTGCTCAAAATAAAGTCACAATGCATTTTCTTAGCATGACCTAACAATATTATGGCGCAAACAAATACAACTTTCCCAAAATACAATTGGCTGGATGTTTTATCACCATAATGACATGCAAAAAGCTCACCCCTTTTCGAAGTAAAAAAATAAATACAAGGACCATAAAGGTCCAAAACGCTAAAGCTAAAGTTAACTCCAAGAGTTTGTACGTAGAGCAGTAGAACAAGAAGCTTTGGTTCCAAATGCAGCAATGAGGCTGATTCTGAGCGTTCCAAAATGACAAAGATTCTGGTATAATTGCTTACTCTATGTGAAGAAGCTTTGATGCATCTGACAGAAGGTTTCTCAAACACCATAGTAGGTACCTATAACTACTGGTGGAGTAGTCCTTGCACTCTACTTTTGGTTTTGGTTTACGGTGCTATATCATGTGCACTTGCTGCGGTTGGAGTTTGGAAACTTTTGGCATCAGGTGTGGAAGACACTGTGGAGTCGGTACTACCTGATGTTGAAATCTCAAATCTTTGGCTAAATGCCTCTAAGCAGACCTTTTGGAACTATACCATAAACATGGAAGTGTCTTTGGATGCTCAAATGACAGAGGCTGTGCCAACTTTCTTATACTCCTCCAATGGTCGTGTCCCTGCTGTTGATTTTCATCTGCTGCTGCACTTGCTGCCCCTATTCTTCTACTGCTCCTTCATGTTTTCTGACCCTTGTTTTTTTGCTTGAAACTAAAGGGTCCTCACTTACTTGGTTTTGAGGATTAAATGTAATAAACACAGGAACAATAAGGCCAGAGACTCTTTGTTGGTCTCAGCGTGTCTTAATGACACAACCCCATTTAGATTCTGGAGATTTTTGTATTTTGAAATCAGCAAAGTTTCAAAGATTAGCTATTGTTACTTGGATTGAGAATTGTAAGGATACTTTGCCTTTTTGTATTTTGAATAAGTCACTGGTTAGACTGACAACACCTACTCATGATGTTTATTCTCTGCAAACTTGTCTCATAAGGCCTATTTATGAAATTTTAACTTACAAAAAGAGTCGGTAAAAATAGAACTAATTGAAAAATCACTGTTAATGTGTGCATACATGATAGTATCTTTGCTTACAAGTAGGTGCTTTGAACATGCTTTTCTTATGGCACTTTTACTAAATTGCCTGTCGTATTTGTAAATTCCTGGTTGTAATCAATAAAATTATAAATTGACAAACAGGAAAAAAAAAGAACACTTTAGTCCAGTTGGCCTTCTCGAATCTTCCACTCTTTTAAGTTTTTTTTCTTCCACTCTTACCTTAAAGGTATAAATAAACATAAAGGTGAAAATCACCAACAGCGATGAGAGCATGATACGCTACACACCATAAACATATAAATAAACCACATTTCCTTTAGCTAAAAGGGAAGCACAACAGTTGTAATGAACAATTAGCAAAAGCGGCGTAAATTATCTAACATTTTTTTCCCCTGTAAGTAAATTATCTAACCTAGATACTTCAGAACAACACATAAACCACCAAGACAAGTAACAAGACATATTTTCATTTTAAACAGCCACAACGGTCCAGCTACTCTATGACACACTATCATAACAGACTAATCAATGCTCAAATAAAAACAGACCTCCTTGGAAAAATTATCAATTCGGTATGGTAGAAAGCCTGTCTCATCATCAGACACAAGAATCAAGTTCGTAGAAGAATTTCCAGGACTTCGGACGACTCTCTCATGTTCGACTGAAATATCAGCACTCTGCACTTCCACGCACATCATGCTCACAGCGCCAGATGTATGATTTCGCATTCTGATCTGAGTATCTCCTAGATGCTCCAGAGAGAAACATCCAGACCACTGCCATCCGGGATCACGAAAACGAATGCAAAATAGTAATTCCCTGATGAAATTTCATCAATTAGAATAGTTTACATATATACATACACACACACACATGCATACACACACACACACACATATATACACATACATACATACATACATACATACATACATACATACATACATATACATACATACATACACATATATACACACACGCACACTCACACACATACATATACACACACACACATATATATACACATGTATATATATGTTTGTATATTTATGAATGTATTTATGTGTGTGACACACACACACATTTATACACACACACACACATACATACATACATATAGGTGTATCGATAGGGAAGGTATAGTAATGCTACAATTCCCAGGGTATGTACATGGCCCTTCTACTCTTTAATTCCAGCGAGTGGAATACTTGAAACGTTTAACCGAATCTACTGAATCAACTGAAAGATACGTAGATAGTAAAACCAAATCTAGTGAACCAACTTCAAGATACGTATATATATCTATGTATATGTATTATAGCAGACACATAAATTTTTACATATATACATGAAAATACACATATCCACATGCTTACATAGACATAGATATACGTATACATACACATTTGTATATATACATATACAAATGCATACATATCCGCATAATTACGCTATATATACATATACATAACATACATATCCATATACATATGCATTTATATACATATAATACTAACATACACACACACACTCTTATACATATATATACGTATATATATATATATGCATACACATATACACGTAAACGTACATATATGTGTTTATATATATACACACGCATGTATTTATATACATAATATACATACATACATACATATATATATATATATATATATGTATATATATATATATGTATGTATATATGTTTTAAGAATAAAATTGTTGGACAAACCGTAAAAGTTATTGGTTCACTGGTTCGGCGGCTATTATACCTTTATTGGACTGTTATCAGTCCGTGGCGTCATACACACCCACACACTCCCTTCCTGGTCAGAGGAAAATCCTCAAAATTACCTCAGACAATGTTGAGGAGAGAACGGGTAAATGAGGGGAAATGGAATATGGTCCACATGCATATTTACCTTGCTGTATCTGTGCACTGGATATGTGAGTGCTGCCCAGCTATTAGCAGATAAGCACGATCGGTTCCCTTCTGCTTGTAGAAAAAATCCCTGCTGCATGCATTGCTGATGACATATCTGCAGAATTTGGTGACATATACATAAATAAGGGGAAAAAAGATTTAAAATCCTTTAAACCTAACTGCAGATTAAGTTCAGTGTGCTCAACACTACAAGTGATTTCAAAACCTATGGAGAACAAATCCATTCTGTAAAACATTATGCCTAAATACCTTGGCTGAAAAGTGACAATTCTTGTCCTTCCAGAAAACAGTAAAGTAGTAGCACACACGGATATAAGGTAGCCAGCTTTCAAAGAAGGATGAGGAACAATCACACTATCAGTTGAACCAGTAGGGGGAACAAGTGAGAACGGATTTGACCACAAGTGGCTTGGGATGCTTTTTGTATTAGTATCGCAAGGGCACTTACTCAACCTAATAATAATATCATCAGATGAACAATTTCGAGTTGGAGAATACATGCAAGGATCAGCCGTTTGGGAATCAACTGAAACAGTGTCTGCCAAATTTAGACCTGTTTGAATATCTGACTGGATGGTTGAATCATTCTTCAGATTACACATTGATGATCTTCCAGCAGTTGACTCGTACTTCTCTGGATATTGGGAGTCAACCTTACATGGATCAGGTGAGTTCAGTAGAATGCCAGAGTACTTACACTCATCAGGTCCCATGACTGATGGCCTATTTGAAGGTATCTTCATTTGAGAATCAGGTGAAGCTTTACGCTGATTGGAGAAAAGAAGGCTGAGACCATCTTTCCCGCCATTAATGTGACCATGCTCGTCATTGTGATAACATGAAGGAATGGTGAAATTATACCTCTCGATCCCATTAAGATAGTTTGATACAATGAGAGGAAAACCAATACAATTATAGATGAAAAAAGGAACAGAAACACATATCTCACGAGCTCCTGAGAATGCATCCATAACTTTTTCCATGGTAACAAATAAAGGACCTGGAGTAATGAGAACTGTCAGTAAAACACTAATGAAATTACAATTGAGAAGTTAAGGGGAAGTATCTCGCATACCATCAGCTGATGAAGAATCAAAACGAAGAGTTTCAGATAGAGAGAACTTTGTCCCACTAAACTTGGCTACTCCACTGAATGTTTCAGCACGTGCAAATTTGAGGACTGAAGTCCTAAAATTCCGGATGCTGAAACTAATTGTCAGATCATGAGAAGAATCAACATGAAAGAAAGCAGTTTCCACCTGAAATAGGATAAGAAATGTTAGAGAATATGGAGTGTAAATATCCCAAACTGGTAACTGCATAGTTCTATATTGTAAACTCATGATATACATAGACGGATCCAGTCTCCAATTGGAGCATGGAATTCACAAAATCAAATACATTTTACATGGTATTAAAGCGTCAGGTTAAATGATTTTCTCTCTCTCTTTGTTCTTTCAGTGACCGCCTCTTTTTCCAGTGACGACTCTCCGGCGGACAAGCGGCTGATTAAGGGCGGTGCTGTCTCCATTTTTGTTCTCTTCCCAGATTGATTCTTCTAGTCGGCCTCTTCCTCCAGCGGCAGATTTCCTCCAACGATCAGTCTTCTTCCTCCAGCGGCGATCATGCCGTCTTCCTCCAGCAATCGGTTCTCTTCTTGAATCTCCAGTCGGCATCTATCTTTCCCGGCATTCTTCTTTACCCTGGCGATCGTTTGAGGTAGTTTTGAATCCACTTCCTTCATGGCTGATTCTAAGAGTGCAGTGATTCCAGACATTGTGGCAAGCCTGATTAAGTTGTCTCCCATCCTACTCAATGAGCCGAATTATCCAACGTGGAAAAGGGCGTAGAAGTTAATATTTGCGCTTTGGATAGGGAGGACAACCTATAAGCCGATCCTCCCATTGATGAGGAGGGTTCCACTTGAATGAAAGCAGATCATAGATTGTATGCTCAGTTGCTTCACTCGATCGAGCCTGCAACCTTACCGACCATTACACATACTCTCACGGTCAAACTATCATGGGATGAACGGGAGGAAAGTTATTCAAGGAAAAAAAGATCTTTCTCATCTATATGATGTTTTCCTAGCGGCGTTTCATCCTGATGGGGGAGACCTGCAGATTGGAAGCTTACTTCACTGACAGAAGGTTTACAACAGGCTTCTTTGTTGGAAGGAATCCAATGGCATTAATGGTGTCCAGGTCGAGTATAGATTCGAAATGCAGAGCAATGGCTCAGACAACTTGCGAAATGATCTGGATCAAAAAGTTGTCAAGGATATTTGCATTAAGGGGCAGCATTCCAAGCAGTTGTATTGTGACAATCAGACAGCTAGTCATATAACTTCCAATCAGTGTTTCATGAGCGGATGGAGCATATTGAGGTTGATTTTCACTTCATCATGGGGTTCAAAGAGTTATTTCGTTTTCTCAAGTTAACATGTGAGCAATTAGCTGATATATTACTTCCTTACCTCTTTTCTGTTCAATAGCATATACATATACACACATATGGACATACACATACACTTTTTGCATAAGTAGAAGAGGATATCCATGCACCCCTAGGCGAATGATCACCCCTGTCCGCTATCTTCATACTAAAATCTTAAACAAGCTGACACATTGTTATATACCTCCGTATGATACATAAACCTGAGTCTGGATAGCTTAGTAACACTTCGACTTAAGAGGATTGCATAAGGAGCCAGTTTGAGTTTGGTTCTGTAGCTCAGATTGCAGCATTATTCAGATGAATCGCTTACTATATTGTTAATCTACCTCAATCCTACGTATGTAATAAAAGCACAACTAACCAGGAGAAGATTTCTTAGTCAAGGGTGCGTATTGATGCCGAGGATGATGAGAAACTTCCGAAATTGATGCAGATGATTAATGAAAATGGCATAATTATGCAGATGCGAGTGGAACCAGGGAATGGCAGCCGTTTTTCAGTATGCTGTGATAGCTGGTAACCGAAGGGGCAGCCTTATAATAAGTTATCAAATCAGGCAAGACTAGATCTAGGTATTGGTAAAGATGAGAAAATGGAGAACGAACTAGATGGGATGACTCAGATAGATGGGGTGCAGAAGCACAACTCTTCCTGAGCCATCTAACAGAAAATTTATTGAGTAGAAAGGAGATGGAATACTGGATTATTTGGATCCCAAAAATAATACGTTCGCCCTCAAAAGTGGATTGAAATCGATGGAAAAGAATGAGCAGGATCTGGAATGCGCTGGAATAGTTTGGTGGAAGTAGTCTATCCTTCGATTAGCTGCTATCATGTGGCTGGTATAGTGGAATTGGCTGACCACACAGGATAAGCTGGAGAAATGGGGCTTTTGAGACGGAATATATGCTGCCTGGGTAGATCACTTAGTGAAACGCATCCACATCTTTTTTTCTCTTGCGCTTACTCAAGTAAAGTGTGGAGGAAGGGCACGAAGATGTCAAAAGTTAGCAGGGGGCAGACCTGTTGGAGACTGGTTACACATTGGATGTTAGGAGTCTGGTAGAGTTTGTCCGAAAGGAAAAACTCTTGTTGGTTCTATGGGCTATCTTACATGCCCTGTGAGTGGAATGAAACAAAAGGATGCAGGAAAAACAAGAGCAAAGAAGAGAGGAGCTGGTGCAAGTTATAGTGAACACCATAAGGCTATATGTTGGAACATGGTCAAGACTCAAGAGGTCCCAGGCAAACAGGGAAATTTGAGTGAACTTGTCTATCCCTCTTCTGATTTTCGTAGGTAGCTGCAGTGAGTTAAGCACTGCGAAATGTACAGGCTGAAGTTTGTTGTGTAGCTTAGTGTGGAGTGCAGTAGTGGAAGATGCACAGTTTTTCCATACTCTTGAAATGAAACGTTTCACAAAAAAAAATTGGCATAACTGTCGATCAATGCCATAGTTATACTAGTTTGCTAGCGATGTACCTTATACCTGGAAGTGGCTAAAAAAATTATCTCCTCCTCCCTACACCTCAGCAGACAAATCCCATCTCCAACCACCCCAATGTCTCTATTTTCTCTCTCCTTCCCCCTCTTCCGTCACTAACGCCTTTCTCTCTCTTCCCTCAGCTTTCAATGGTCTGATCTCGGCACATCTAACCTTTAAACCACTTCTTCTTTCTTCGTAATCCACTGATTTAACACCTTTGTCCACCCAGAATCTTAATCAACACTGAATTATGTTCAAACTGACTCTTATGTTCAAACTGACTTAGATAAAGGAAAAAGATTCTTTGCCATCAACCTTGGAACTGTTGCGGTGAATAAACATGAATGGAACTCCACGATTGTTGGACAAGTCATGGGTAACACTACATTGTTCTTAAATATGAAGAATTTTGCTGAGATGCACTTGGCTTCTAAAGGCCTGCTTCAACTACAAAAGATGGAAGAAGACTTCTTCATCTTTAGCTTTTAGTATGAGGACTCGAAGCAAAGTATCTTAGACCTTTCTTCCATTCCCTTTGGAAATATGGTTCTCTTTCTTTGGCTTTGAGTTCCAGACAAGCCCATACAACGTTTGAAATTGGAGGTTGTCCCTGTATGAGTCCAATTCCCCAAACTCCATATCTAATACTTCAACATAGAGGTTCTTAATGGACTGGGCAGTCTCATGGGAAAACCCGTGTTCATGGATAAGTTTACCACTTCTCAATCTAGAGTTTCTTTTACCAGAATGTGCAGAAATCAAATTAGGAGAACTTCCCAAAAAGTTTATAAATTTCATAGATGAATATGGACATGACAGTATAAGAAGGTTGTTTATGAATGGATGTGTATACAAAGTTGTTTATGAATGGGTGTCAGCCCAATGCCTTAAATGCAAAACTTGTGGTCATTCTTGTGAAGCCAAATCACAACATGATAAGCAAAATAATGATATAAGACTACCAGTTAGCACTGGCAGAATCAATAGAAGCAACAAAAAGAGAGAGAACAAAATATGTCAAGGTGTACACAAGCAAACAAAGGAACAAAATAACCGACTGTGGTCCCTTATTGAATAAGTAGTTCAGTAGGATAAATAGCTGGTCTGCTTCTAAACTTTCATATGGTGGAAGGCTTAAGCTAATTATGTCTGTTATGATTGCCATTTGCAGGTACTGAACTGCTGTCTTCTTCATTCCTAGGAAGGTGGTTAGGGAATTTGATAAAGTATTGAGAATTTTCTTATGGAGTAGCTCCAAAAAGGCAAAAGTTAAATAGAGCACTTGTTGTACCGGAAAGGAGGATTGTGGATTTGGAATTCCAGCTCTTTATCTCATTAATAATGGCTATATTATGAAGAACATATAGGGCATTTGCCAAAAGAAAGAAAGTCTTTTGGTGAAGTGGGTTCGTACTGTTATATTAAAGGTTAAAACAATGTAGGAGGTCCAACACAAGTAATTGGACTCTTGATTATGAAGAGAACACTTTGGATAAGGGATCAATATTACCAGTCCAACAAGAAGGTCATTGGGAATGATGTTTTCCTCCGCCACAAGTGAGGGACACGAAAATAAAAAGTTTTTTTTTTTTTAAAAAAAAAGGAATGATGTTTCTACTTTTTTTGGGTGGGATCCATGTCATCCATGGGTACCCTAAATAAGAACTTCCCAGAATTGATAAGGAAACTCAACATCAAAAAGGATGCAAAGGTTACAGAGGTGCTAGAAGGAAACCAGTGGAGAATTCTTTTTGGCAAAGGATGAGACTCTCAAGTAATAAAATTCAACAATTCTTGTAGCAATACCATGAAACTATAGCTTAGAATACAATGCAGAATAGAATAGAATGTATAGTTTAATAAACAGAAACAGGTAGAAATCACTACTCATACAATGAGAACAAACTCAACTGGGACCTAGCTGTTAGCCTGGGCATTTCCATGAAGATCTCCAGATTAATTTTGCTTATTTTTTTTGCTTTATGCTTTGCTAGGGATTTCTAATGAAGCTTTTGTAATTCCTGCCTATAATAGGCCCTACCTAGTAAGGTTTTTGATCCTTTAACTCTTAGGAGTATGGCTATGCCTGCTAGCTTGCCATCTAGTACCAGGTTCTCCTAGTCCCTCCTGTGCATTTTGAGCAAGTTAATCTTGCTGCTACCCAATTCTACTGGCTACCTGTTAAAATTTTGCATATATATGAAATTTAAATTACAAAAAAAAAAAACGGAAATATGAAAAACAAGACAAGCAATTAACC
>AP025053.1:36646085-36676411 GCA_036186865.1 Eustoma russellianum
AAAAAAAAAGGAATGATGTTTCTACTTTTTTTGGGTGGGATCCATGTCATCCATGGGTACCCTAAATAAGAACTTCCCAGAATTGATAAGGAAACTCAACATCAAAAAGGATGCAAAGGTTACAGAGGTGCTAGAAGGAAACCAGTGGAGAATTCTTTTTGGCAAAGGATGAGACTCTCAAGTAATAAAATTCAACAATTCTTGTAGCAATACCATGAAACTATAGCTTAGAATACAATGCAGAATAGAATAGAATGTATAGTTTAATAAACAGAAACAGGTAGAAATCACTACTCATACAATGAGAACAAACTCAACTGGGACCTAGCTGTTAGCCTGGGCATTTCCATGAAGATCTCCAGATTAATTTTGCTTATTTTTTTTTGCTTTATGCTTTGCTAGGGATTTCTAATGAAGCTTTTGTAATTCCTGCCTATAATAGGCCCTACCTAGTAAGGTTTTTGATCCTTTAACTCTTAGGAGTATGGCTATGCCTGCTAGCTTGCCATCTAGTACCAGGTTCTCCTAGTCCCTCCTGTGCATTTTGAGCAAGTTAATCTTGCTGCTACCCAATTCTACTGGCTACCTGTTAAAATTTTGCATATATATGAAATTTAAATTACAAAAAAAAAAAAACGGAAATATGAAAAACAAGACAAGCAATTAACCTTCGAAAGCAATGCATTACGTGTAACGCCACCGTTTTCTATGGCCACTGAAACTGCCTCAGGAAGACAATTTCTCAGCACCAACGGGCTGCTTAAAGCCACCAGGTGGATGCACCGTTTTGACGTCTCCACATCATGCAATACATCCTTGCAGCTTCTAGTATAAAAATTCATGCCCTCATCTTCGGAAGAACTTTTCTTCACATTACACACATCAGATAAGAACCTCTCCTCTACTGATATACAGCAGCGGAATGGATCACTGCTAGGATTCGATGGGTAGCAAACAAATGAGCGGAGGAGACTGCTCCGAGTTTCTTCTGAAAGAATATTGGCAATGCTGAAAGCTTCGCTCCACAGATATGTATCTCCAAGAGGACGCCATCTCATTTGACCAGCTTCAGCTAAATGTAAAGGCAGAGGAAACTCTTTCCCAGGATATATCGGGTCTAGAATCTGAAAAAAGATACCATTAGGAAGAAGATAAGGAGGAATTTGCCAATTGTAATCTAGGTAAATTACTAGCCTTGACCCAATCAATAAATAAATTGTTTCAACATGTTTTCAGGACAGTTTATTGTCCCTTTCCCTTTATCTTTTCCACTTATTTCCGGGGTAGTTTCTTCCTATAAGGACTGTCATCACTGGCGTCAGAGGAAATCGTGCCAAATTTGGGTGCATGTTTTGAAGATCAATAGTGATATAATGTCCTTTAAGATTTTTTTCATTATAAATTTCTCTGCATGTGTTTTGGGTGGGGGAAAATTGCCTCTCTTTCTTTGAAATGAGGAGGTTGAAGTGATTCATAAACTTCATGTAAGGATACCTTTGGAGAAACGCCAAATGGAATGTCAAATCGCAGTTCAAGTGGGACCGGAGTCACATTAGACAATATAACCTGAACAACCAGAAATATGTCAGCTGATGCAACAAAAACGAATGGAAGTAAAGAAGGTGTTTTTCAAAATTATATGTTTAGCCATGATACCGTTGAGTATAATTGTATAAGCTTTGTGTGACCTTGAACAGATACGTCAATTACAACAGGAATGAGAAAGCCATTCTTTGCAACTTCCTCCCCGACGCTTTTATTTCCTTTCAACACATCACCTGCATTACCAGTTACAGATCTATTGACTGACATGGAGAAGTCCACCTCAAAGTACCTAAGACCAACAAGATCCATTGAAATTGGAGTAGAAGGGACAGATGTCCCCTCCAGTTGGACAATAATAAAACAACAGGATGGCTGTTGTTTATCTGCTGTTTGACCATGTACGTTGGGGGAAAGCTGCTTCCCGCAAGTTTCAGCAACGGAAATTGGAATGGAGAAACCTGGTTGCAGAAAATTTCCTCGTGACGGCAGTGCATTCAGATCATCATTACTAGGCTCCCCATTGCAGACATAATAAATTAAGGGCAATGAAGTCAGATTTTGAAGTACATAGGGAGCCACTTCTAGACATCCACTTCTCTGAGAATCAATTGATCTTAGACTGTTCGATACAGAGTTTAACCCTGAAGTTCGCTGAGTAGAGTTAATCATTTCCATGCTCCTGGAAACAATCTTTTATGGTACGAGAAAACAAAATAATAAGTGCTGGGTATGAGCCACCTTAACGAGCATAAAAAACAGCATCATGAAGTTCATAGCAAATTGTGATTGCAAAAATTACAGATAGCATTTCGCAGTACAATAGCTAGAATGACATTGTACAGAATAATTATGCAAAGAGTGACTTAAAACAACAAAAACTTCTGAACTTAACTCCCAAATGGATTGTTAGATTAGCGTCTCATCTAAAAGTTTAAAATTTTAGAGAGAAGAGTAGTTTATACACTCAACAACCGCCCCTCAGCATAGGCTTATCACACGTGCACAAAAATACCAGACAGTAAGAACAGTAGTAGATAGAGCAGTAATACTAGTTTTCAAAATCTGGCTGCAGGATTTCGACTTAGGGCCTTATACTCTGATGCCATGTTAAAGTACCATCTCATCTAAAAATTTAACTGTAATGGAGAAGGGTAACATAAACATAACAGGGTTTT
Organism: Eustoma russellianum; assembly: GCA_036186865.1. Taxonomy (NCBI): domain Eukaryota; kingdom Viridiplantae; phylum Streptophyta; class Magnoliopsida; order Gentianales; family Gentianaceae; genus Eustoma; species Eustoma russellianum. The sequence goes on from AP025053.1 coordinate 36,648,806, forward strand.
GTCAGGAAATATAATAGTACTCCCTCTGTCCTAAACTGAGAAACTTCTGAAATAGATCTGCGTATTTTTGGTCCATTTTTGGCTTCTTTCTCCGACAAAAACCTATTTCTCTATCTGTTTTGATTATATGTGGTCTATTATGGTCCTCCCTCGACCAGATCTGCCCCACTACTGTTCTGTCTCCTACTGCTGCATTCGCTGCCACCTGCTCTCTCCGGCCGCCACCACCGGAAACCTAATATGCTCTTTTCTTCTGCTTAGATCTGCTCTGAACTGCTATGATTATTTATGATTAGATATGCTCTTCTCTGCAGAGGCCGCCATTGCCGCTGGTCACCGCTGTCGTCACCGCCGTTGCGTGTGGCAGCCCAAAACAACCAGGAATACTCGCTGCTTTTCTTGGTTGCTGGTGTGCCTCTTGCAATTCTACTGTTTTCCGTCATGTCTAAACTTCGTTGCTTGCTGCTATTTGCTACAGTCTGCCTGTCCACAACTGTTACTATTGCTACTTCTAATGCAACTGTACCTTCCTGCTGCAGCCTGCTATCCTATTGCATGTGTGGTAATCAACGCGGGAGGGGGCTGCTTAATACAAACATTATTGTTCGCTCTTTAAGTACTGTTGCCCATGTTGCCACTGCTGTTACTTTAGTGTTTTGTTTATCTAGTCAAGTTAGTCTAGTTTGTCTTCTTTTTAGTGTCTTATCAGTTCGAGCAAGCTAAACATGTACACCCTCCAGCTTGAGGGAGAGTGTTAGGAAATAAATTAGTATTACTTATCCAACATTGGTAACTTTATTATTCTGTATTATACATGGTGACTATAAACAAACTAGCCTACTCATGGTTTGGAGTACGACAAGTACCCAACTACTATGTATTCTTACAGGATCAATAGACTCCCAAGTTGCAGAAAGAACTACTTCTCTGTTTTGATCCAGATGGCAAGGAGGCAAAGAATGTTAAAGAAATGTCCTCAAGCCAATGCTCAGAAAATGATGGATACTATTAGGCTTTTTTGTTAAAAGAGGAGTAGAAAAAATAGATCAAACTGAATCATTATTATAACTTGTTACATTGAAAATTTTTGTACAAGGGTCGATGGGGGGCAGTAGTTTGGTTTGGATGGTTTTCAGAGACTCTGTCTCTGTCCCTCCATAGTGTTTGTCAAAACAATTGAAAGACAACAGAAACTGAAAGAAATGTTTGCTGAATACTTTTCTTGATCAAATGAATATTACATGAAGGGCCAATTATGTACAGTAGTCCTAATAGTAGAAAAACAGAAACTCCAATCACATTACATGATTTATGAGATTTTATGACTAGATACAAGCAGCAAAAATCGGCCTAATACTTCAATTGGATCCTATACTTTGTGATAATATAACTATATAAAAGTCAAGGACTAGGTTGCGATGATTCTTTGGCTCCCATGTTGAACAGTTTATCTACGCAAGATAAGTTGAAGGATTGGGGTTTGACACAAAGGTGCTTGTTGTGTGGGAGAAAAATATCTAAACCATTTCTTCTTATGTCCATACATCTCTACAGTCTGGACCCAAGAACTTAAAGGAATTTTTGCCACCGCAATTTTCAGTGGAGATGCATGTTTGAATGCATATACAGGAATACTTGAAAATCCAAATTCCCAAGATCTGATCAAGGTTGGCCTTCCTGCATGTGTCTATGGGATTTAGGTTGGAATGGAATCAGAGACTCAATCAAAAGATTACAATAGAATAGACAGCATTAGATTGTTGTCAATTCAAGGAGAGGGGTTAGGAATAATAGACATGCATTTCGTTTCCTGGATCTGAGTTGATCTGTCAATATTGTATTTCCAGGGTTATCAAAAATATTTAAATTACAAAAAAGAAAAAAAGGTCAAAGAAATCTGCCCCGTTTTAAGGATTCCAGCTGTTACAAAAAAGTAATCAAATGATAACAATCTCCTGTATTAATTCTTATTCCTCAATTTGCTATGCCACTCCTTATATGATATAACATAACTAATTTACACCTGAGAAAAAAAAAGAACTTGTCACTTTGTTCAATATTTTTGTTTATCATTTACGCTCTTCCCATGATGAATTTCCCTTTCTTGGTTATGAAATGGAAATATAAGAAGATATGACAACATTACATCGGTCAAATGAAGTCCAAAAGCTTCGACTGATACAGTATTGCACCCTCTTCTTTCAGAAAAGGCTGTGCCACTCAGTGAAACATGCCAAATGTCAAGATAAAAAAAAGTGAGTTTAATGGTTAACAGGCAACAAAATCGAAGACGCCACAAATTAACCAAACTACCTGGCTACAATTGTCAAAACAACGGCCCAGGAACAAGTGATACAGGGACTGGATTACCAAAAAGCATCATGCTAATTCTAGCCCGTATCAAATGTGAAAACATCTCAGAAACATGCGTCGTGCGCTCAACAAAAACAAATTTTACAATTTTTAATTACCTCTATCGCAGGTTCAGTAATATTCAAGTTAAGTTGGCCTGACTGGAGATGAACGTCAGTCATAATTGCCCCATTCATGAGAGAACTGTTGTCATGCTTTCTTTTTATGGATAAGAGAAAGTTCCAAGGTTCTACAAGGGGCTGCCACAAGACCTGCATTTAAAGAGAGCAGCATTAACTCATGGAACATGATTTTGACAGGATATACCTATGCTTTCGTAATGAGCCAAGCCATAACAAACCATTAGGGCTCCAACCTGCATATGCAAATTTTGTGCTCAATTTAATGTTAACATCAAATCACAGAAGATGTCAATCTTAATGGGTTCGTGTTCAGATGACAAAAAGAGACAAGAAATCAACACCTGGAAGTCATCGTAACTTCAACTTTTATGTTTCCGGGAATCCTTAAAAATAGGGTTAATAATACACCGAAACCCCATCAGTAGGAAAGAAAAGGCAGCACTGAAGAAAGAGAGTACATAAAGTTGCTGTCGATGATTAATGCACGTATAGAAAATGTTCAAACTAAAATTGACTATTTGCGTTTGGTAATGGCTTTTAGCGGTCAATACTTGGTATTTAAATATTCAAGCAACTACGAACACTTAGCTTTATAGACGAACAAACTTTGTGATTGAATCCTTACTGACCCAGATACCCAAAAAAAATCGATCAAGCTTGACAAAAGTCCAGTAAAGCTTGGAATAAGTGCAGCCATGACAATCTATCCCTTGTGCTTCTTTACCTTGTCAACATTGTTGTAGCTTGCCTGAAGATCAGCACCAATTGATCCCTCCATTCCATTCTCGGTTAAGGTACAGTGGAAAAGCAAGTTTTTTATCAAGATCTGAAGCAAAGCACCAGAAGGACTCCACTACCAAAAAAAAAGGAAGGTCGTAAGGTACGTAACTGGTGCAGTTTGTTGATACTGAGAGCACAATCCACAGTGCATACAAGGTACAAATACTAGAACATACAAGAACAGACATGAATAATCTTAAATTTTAGAGGAAATCAGGTGCTTTATTGTCGTCCAGCAGGACAAAACAAAAACGTGGCAATCACATATTCCCATCTCTTTTTGGGTAAATTCGATCACCAAATTCATCCGGCAGTGGCAGTACTATTTAAAAGAAAACAAGCAAAAACACCACGCAAACATTAATAAACAGGTGTTTATCTGGGCACAGGGGTTGAGGTGGATAACACCTTTAAGCAATGTAAGAAAACATTTCTGTTAATGTGTTCAAAATATCAGCTTATACTTTCAGGTAACTTGGTAATTCAACGTATCAGAACATAATATGTAGCGTTTGGTTATCTCTGCCAACATTACCAACCTTTTTGTTTTGATTAAACAAATGTGGCTTTAATTCATAGTAACTTTGAATATTATATCCTCCACGAGGCTGTCATCAACAACCTATGTATTTGCCTATTTACACAGGAAACTTTGTGTAAAATTGGCAATTACAACGGCCTTTAAATAGAACCCCCCCCCTTCTCTTTTTTCCCTCCTTTGTAAGTTAAAATTTCATTTGTCAAAGCAGTTTGGCGCATTCTTCTCATTGAAATTCCTTGCAATCAACGCGGTTTCAATTGGTATGAGATTACAAGTGATGTTATGAGATGCCTTGGAGATCAAAATTCCAAAGGGACCTGGCTTATCTAACACTAGCCACAACAATTTATGGAGTTAGGCAGGAAACAAACACTAGGAAGAACAATTTAACTAAATCGCAGGAAATTCTAGACACTATTAGACTTCTTCTAAAGTTGGAAGGAGATGGGAGAAAAAACACAAACTGGAATTTAGCTGTTAGTTGATGTTTTGATCTATATACTTTCTGTACAGGTAATGAGAAGCAGTAACTTGCCAACTTATAGGCGGAATAGGGAGAACTGCCCCCTCTTCCGTGAATAGCTTGGGCAATACCTTAATAAAATTTAAATAACCAAAAAGAAGAAAAGGACTTAGTTGCTAATTAAAACTTAGAAATGCAAATCATCCGATTTTTCAGCTCACTGTTTGCAAGAAAAACATAAGCTATGGCTTTATCATGTGATTGGGCATAATAAGAGGTGATCATTGTGTTCCATGGTTGTCGGCGGGGGCAGGGGGGGTTGGGTGTGTGGTGCTGCAGGCCACCTTGATTTATACTTCAGAGTAATCATGTTCACGGGAGGCCACATCTAATGCATTTGTTACAATAATCTTACTTCGGTTTAAAATGATAATCACTGTTTAACATAGCTGGGAGGTGGCCACAATGGAATATTTTGGAACAAATTCAGATAAGCACAAAAAGTAATAGAGCAGATATTGATGAAGCTCGAAAATTACTTTTAATAGTTCAACAATGTCAGAAGAACAGCAGGCAATCAGGGAGATTTCTGTAGCTTCATAGGAGTTCATTTCCAATAAAACTATAATTTCTGATGGCATCTCAGAAAGCTTTACATTTGCAGTTGTCAGATTACCATCGTATCTAAAAGCTTAACTTCAGAAAAAAGTAGTTTATACACTTAACATGCCTCCCCATGCGTGGATTTATCACACTAGTACAGGCAGTAACACTAGTATTTAATTTTCAGAAAGTGGCGGAGGCAGGATTAAACTCAAGATTTCCTGTTCTGCTACCATGTTAAATTGCAATCTCATCTAAAATCTTGAGCTAATAAAGTGATACTAAATAAAGATAAGATGATCTAACTTACAAAAGAAGTCGGTTCACGTAATGCTCACCTTTCCATCCGTCAAACCGAGTGATAGCAAGCCAAACTTGATTCTAAAATCAATACGGCTATAGAACAGCTTAGAAGGCCTAGTTTCAGGAGCTTCATAGCACAAACAAGGGATCAAGGCTAAAACATCCTTAGAAAAACTTAGGTCAACAGTATCACAATGTGCATCCACTTTTACAAGTGTAAACTCCATCTGCTGTAGTAAAATCTCAGATTCGAAAGTGAGATTATACACCTGAATAGGAGACCATGTTGTAGGAGAAATTCCCACGTACAGAAGCATTTTTCCCTCAACTTTTTCAAATTTTATATTCATTATCAGTCCCCTGTCATCACTTACTATCTCACTGAACCTACTTTGCAAAGAAATAGCAAGAAAGCCATGGTAATTTCCACCGATCATGTCACAAGAATCCTTCAGTTTTTTCTTGTTTTGAACAAGAGGCTCCACAATCAAGCAAGTTACTCCCTTAGTGAATTGAACAGGGAGATAACCTGTTACACCAACATTCTCCATCTTAATAGTAAAATGACCAGCAACATCATTCCTGCATTCTGGTGTACAAGAGCTACAACCCTTCAAATATCGACTACAATTCCGAGCGCTGTCTACAGACTCATTTTCAGAAGGTGGGATATTCTCAGACAATGAGATTGTTGATTGCTTCAAAAGTTCCGTATAAAGATTTTGAACTATCGTAATGACCTCAGTCCAGTCAAACACATGCAGCCAAATATCCAGACAAGGAAGAGTGAAAAGAAGCCTGTTTCCTCTTTCATCCAACACTGAAAAGGTCATGCCAACTAGTGATGAGCTGGAGCACGGGTATGGCAATACGCTTTCCACAAGATTAACAGAACTTTGAAGTGAAAAAAGTGATAACTCAGAGATCGAAATATCTAAGTAACTGAGTTTGTCATCCTCCAATGAGGCATTACAAGTGAATTGCATTTCAACCTCTGCAATGACCTCGGAAATACTTGGTTTTGTTTTTGAGCTAAGCAACTTCATGGAAATTGAGCTCACACACAATCTGATCTCTGTGGCACTAAAAGAAGTACTTTCAATGGGCAACATTGTATCATCTACCAGTCTTGCCTTTAACTGGAAAAACTCGGAGACTGTAGAACTAAATAATTTGGAGTCTTTGTCAACCAATGAAAACAGATTTACAACATTTAATAATGCCTCGTATCCCAAAAGCGCCCATGCCCCTACAAACCGGAATAACAGAACAACTATTTTAAAAGAGGTTTAAAGGGAAAAAGGGGAAAAGAGCACAGACAGTTTACATAAATTTTCGCCATACCTCCAGCATCTAACTGGCAGTTAATGATTGAGGCCATGATACATGTCGGATAGGAACAGCATCGGTTGTACCAGTCACTCTGAATGGGAAATCTCACCCATACATCAGCATTGAATGGTGCAATAAGAGAGAAGTTCCGGTATCCAGGTACTTCAACAGAAGCAAAGGAATCAAAAACAAGATGTTCGCTTAGCAAGATAGAGAGAGATAAATCGCGTCCAAATAGGTTTAAACAATAATTCATATTTGTAAATTTATGAGCAGGAACCAAACACTCAGGAGGAATGCCCCTCTGAGCAGAGATCTTGTCGCTGATTGCTAAGTAACTGCCTACCAGTTGTTGTATATCAAGCTGGAGAAAATTTTGGCAGTCTGCTTTTGCAGGCGTCCTTAAGACACAGTCAAGTATCTCAAACTTATAAATGATCAAGCCATTCTCTTCTGCATTATCGTACTTAGGCTTTTCATACATAGTACACTTCTGAGATGAGGTACACTGCCAATCAGATAATGAAAAATAACCAATCACCACTGGAAGAAACTCAGGGTACAAAGTACAAGACACATGTTGTACACCAAAAGTTAATTCCATTGAACCATTAGGTTCCTTCCTTGCACGTATATTTAGAATGGGAGAAAGGTATGGAGACAAAGGACCCAAAAGTGGAAAATCCATTGTTGGAGACCACCATGATGAAGAAAGAAGTAGTCCTTCAATGGTGACCAATAAGTCCAAACATTGACCATATTGAGAAAATGATGATTTACAGGCAGCCAAAGAAAGGACACCAATTACACTTGAGGAATCATGAAAATGCAATCTACCACTGTAGAGATTTATTCCAGCCAAGATTGATTGAGCATTGCTCAAAGTTTTTGCAAAAGGATCTTCCATATGTCTTGACCGAGTTTGATGGGAATTGCATCCCTTGTTCAAGCCAGATTCGTGACCTCTGATTTTCTGGACTCGCAATTTTAGAACTTTCCGCCACTCAGAGTTAACTGAATTCTCAGTAGTAACAGAAGGCCCAGATTTAGAAACTGAAACAAAAGGGAAATGATCTAGAGGAATATTGTCCAGTTCAGATTCCGCAGTGTCAACAAAATTTGAAAAACCAACCTTGTAAAATCAAACTGAGGCCCTGAAGCAGAGACCGGGGCATCCAAAATTGGGTTTCCATCAGCAGAAACAGACAACCCATGATTCAATATTTTATCAACAAATCCAACCACATGGCCCACTATGTCTGGATAGCAGTGAATATCAAAGTTGGTCAAGAAAATTGCAATCTTGGGGCAAAATAGTTCCGGATGATAAGTTTCATAATGCAACTCCAAGCACCTGCCGCAATTTGATTCCTTAATATTAAAACGTTCACTCTGGTTGTCACAGATAACAATGTTCTGTTGCTGGCATAAAGATTCAGCAGGAGATATATCCCCACAAGATGCCAGAACATATTGTGTTCTCCTATTTTTCTTCGAGTAACTGATGATTTTTAAAGCATCCAGGGAAACCCAGAAATCTAAGAGCTCATTCCGAGTGAAACTGCAAGAAATTATCAGTTATAAAAAAGCTTTTACGGTGATCAACGAAAGATTTTTTTAAAGAAATGAAGAATATATGAAAGGTTGGATGAATTGTAGGTCCTGGGATTGGTTTCTATTTTTCCAGATTTTTTTTCGATTTATTAAGAGATATTATAAGCATAAGAAGTAGTGGACAAATAAAAGAACAAAAGAAAGATTAATTAAAAGATAAAATAGACATTAACTGAACTGGAAAAAAAATGCCCGAGAACAAAGAAAGACAAGCTTTAGCACAAACCTTACACCGAAAATGTACATAAACTTTTACCAAGCTCCCAAACTTTTAAGTACCAACTTTAGGATAGATTGTTTGATAAGGTCGTTGTGCCCTTTTGATGCCGGGAAGTTTACCTCTAAAAGTGATGCTGACTGTCTTTTTTAAAGCAAATTTCATATTTAAGCCAAATTAAGCATCTTTACCTAGGTTGTTAGGAGTAAGCAAGAGCAAGCATGCTTGCTCAAAATACATAGGCACAATACAACAAATTCTCGCATTTTCTAACCCGAGTCTAGTGCCAACAAATGTAACTTATTCAAAAAACAAATGCCATGGTAATTTACCAACAAAGTGTCACGGAAAAAAATTTACCCTATCCATAGTTAAACCTAATTACAATGACCCCACAGGTGCAAAAGGTACAACAGGAATAAAGACTAACGGAAAAAATTGGTAATTAATACAGTTGAGACTTGCAAAATACATCCAGACATCATTGAATGAGCTTGGCCTGAGCAAAACCACGGCTTACTGCCCCGGGTGCCAGTTGGTGTACGTTCATAGGATATCTCGTGGAAAACATAGTTGTCCGGCAGGGAAGGCTGTAAAAACAATAACAACATATGGTATACCACTACTTTTAAGGCAGAGCAGATTCTAGCTATACTTTCTTAGGGGTTGGCAAATTGACCACAAAAGACCCATTCTGAAGACTGGACAAGGCATACAGTAGACTAAAGACTTTTGAGGACCCAGATGGACCTAGTGAACATCAGTGTACACCAAATTAGTAGCTTGATATGGTGTTCTAGTAGTATAGCTCAGTGTGTATCAAATAGGCAACTAGAAGCGACTGAAGAGACATACCAACTATACCAGCTAGACAAAATGACATGATTTGTAGCTTTGATAGTGGGCCAAGAATACCAAAACCCTAAGAATGAAAATGGGAAAATAACGTCAATTGATGTAGATGACCCCCAAACCCCTAGGTTCTTAGCTTGAAAACATGTGCAGCATATTAAGGACTGACAATATAGGAACCACAAATCCTGGGTTATCATTATCCTTTATCCTTATTTCTTCAAAAACATTGGTCTTTGGAGGATCCTCTATAGTAATCCTTTTTTCCTTAGATGTGTTTTAGGAAGGTCCTTTCTAGAAGCGTCTAAAGGAACTAGCTCAGAGTCTACCCTCGCAACCTCCTTATCACCCTCTTTGTCACTTTCCTTGAAGACACATTTGCCACTTCAAAGATGGAGGATATTATCTATTGAAGACACATTTGCCACTTCATTTTGCTGAAAATCTCGGTCAGCGCTTGCTGAAATTATGTCTTCTAATCAAATGTCTTGAAGATGCCAAGTGTGCTAGATGGCGAGATGTTCATCCAATCTATTGAAGACAAGAATAATGACATAGTGATGACAAGGTGGCATCCAAGCATCCCAAGGGATTGCCTAAACACTATAACTAGGAGTGGGAAAGAAGAAAAGCATGCACCTTGAGCTCTTCTCTTCCTCTCTTCTTCTTCTTCATTCTTATTTTTTGTTGAGCAGCTGAGTTGTAATGTTTTATAGATTGTTCTTTTGCTGCATTACTCCTCTTTGCTCATATAAGTTGGAATTGATAAGCCCTTTTATAAGGCTAAATCAATAGCTAGTGAGGTTTAGGTTGTTCTTATTGTAAATGTGCTAAATTTAAGTCTTGATCGGGGTTTGTGCATAACCCAAGAATCAAGTACTTTGTAAGGTGGAAGGTGATTATTTTGATAGTGAAAAATCGAAAAAAAGGTGCTCATTGAAACTAGAGTAGATTATATTGACCGAACCAAGATAAGTTTGTGGTTTTCTTGTCCTCATTCTTGAGTTTTAGTGCTTAATTTTGGGACACAATTTAAACAACCAAAACACATAAAATCTTGATTTTTCGTAAAAATAAACTTCAAACTGTTAGCAATTCATTTACAACAAAAATCATTGAATTTGAGCAAAGAGAAGTTAGTCAGTCCTATGAAAGGTTATTGTTCCAATCTAACCGACAAATTGACCAGTTTTCTAAATGTGTCTTTTGAACTTACTTAAACTTGGTTTCTGGTCAAGGACTTTTGACGTCTTAAACTAGACATCCAGAGGTTTAATTTGGCACAAGAATCAACATTTTTGAGTTAGTACACGAAAAGTTATAGATGTGCAAATTTACCAACTTGATGTCCAATTCTGTCTAGCCTGAACACTTTAAATTTTAAATTCATTTGAAGGATTAAAAGTTCTTAATTTTTGCCCATTTCTGGAAAGGTTTAGTTAACACATTGAAGTTTATTTCTAAAAAGTTTGTCGATTTTTTGAGTTGTGCAGAAAAACATGTTCTGATTCTGGAAACTTTAGAATCAGATTGGAGGGTTTTCAAAAAAGGTCAAAAATAGCGTCTATTTCTACTAACCACTATTCACCCCTTTCTATTGGTGTTTATACAGGTATTACGGTCTAACATATCATTCCTTTCCTGCCAAATCCCGTATATAAGCAGCAGCAAGTGCTAAATAAGCAAGATCTCCTTGGGATTTATATAACTAGTGTGACCCCCATTAGACGCATCTTAACATTCCAGATAATAAAAGCAGCAAAAAGGTCGTAGCAACTTGAAAACTGCAACGGGCGTATTAAATGATAGAAAACATACCTAGCATCTAGCATTTGAAGACGGAGGACAAGACAATAGCTATTTTCATCATCGCTTTCCAGATCAACTTCAAAAGTAAAGCATTCTATAGTCGCTCTAATTGAGATCCAAAGAACTGCTGAGGTCGTCACCCTATGGGGCAGTACGTTGGCATCAGCAGGTTCAGTGATGACAAATGTTGAACCCAGATTACGGAAACTTGACATCAATCCTAAAAGAGAATGGTACGTAGATGCAGAGAAGCTGAGACATAGAGATATGATGTTTATTTTGACCTGAAACAAACAAGACAACAAGGAATTTGACTATACAATATTTCAATCAGTAATCATTAGCCCTACAAGGAAGTAATAAATGTGAAAAAGATCTCAAAACGAAATGATGAACAAACTTGTCTTTTGTACACATCAATAGAAAAGGATTTTAATGGGAGGTAGTCTCGTACAATAAGGACTAAAGTAATTGAACAGCTCTAAGCAAGTGAATTGGATGTCAGGGCCCCTCCCTACTTGTCTTCAAAACTGACTATCTAATGTGCAAATACAGAGTGTATTCATTTGATCCACAAGGTGGCAGAGAAATGTGCTCTATAGCATTCAGCATTTTGATGTCTTATAGCCTCCCATGCTGAACCTTAGGGAATCCATCAGCTTCGACTCTACTTGGCAGAAAATTCCATCAGCCTTCGTCGTCCCAAAGCATGTCAGTAGTACCAACAAATTCATCAAATCCAAGCACCATTGAGTCGGAGCCAAATCAGTCAACTGGCGAACTTCACAAAAGCTTACTTAGATCTTGACAACTTCTCACAGATTTATCAGTTAAAGACAAAACTTTGACAAGGCAAGCAGAGGAGAGAGAGGTGACAAAATACTACAATAAGATGAAGATGGTCTCATTATGGCAAGAGTTGGATCAATGATATAATGATGAGTGAGACTGTCCTACTGATAGTGCCAAATTCCTTAAGAAAGAGGAGAGTGATAGAATATATCTCCTCCTAGCGACTAAACAAAACATTTGATGAGGTAAGGTCCAGAATTCTAAGAAGAAAACAACTTCCCATATTAAGAGAAGCTTTTCAGAAATTAGAAGAGAAGATACAAGGAGAAGCATGATGAGGAGTTATGAGATGACGGCTCCAATTGTGGTTGAAAACTCAGCCCTTGGAGTTGCTAGAAAAGAGGAAGAGAGTGACAGAAGAAAGTAACCTTGGTGCGATCATTGTAAGAAGCTCCGACCTTCCAAGGAAATCTGTTGGAAACTCTAAGGCAAACCTTCCAATTGGAAGAAAAGGAGGCAGGGGGACATCAAAGCCTACTCAGCATAAACTACTGAAGAAGGTCAACAGGGTACCCAAGAGCAACCCCTCTTCACAAAGGATCAGCTGTAAAACCTATATAATATACTTAGGTCCTCACAAATCAATGCAACCCAACCAGATTCTTCTTTTTTTTTTGCCCAATCAGGTAAAGCATTTGCTAGTTCCCATATACCAAAAAATAAAGGTTGTAGATGGTTCATACTCAACAGTTGCTGGGACAGGAACTATAAAATTCTCTGAGTTTATTACTCTGCATGATGTGCTTCATGTACCCAAACTATCTTGTAACCGTCAGTAAACTTACAATCACCAAATCGTTGGATTATGTTTAAGTCTCTCAATGTGTTTTACAAGACACAGTCTCGGAGAAGATAATTGGTAGTGCTAGAGAGGGTAGCAGTCTCTACACACTTGAAGACTGTTCCAATCCCACTGACAATAAACCTGATGCCTTGCGTAATTTCAGTTTGCCCTAATAGAGTTGTGCTTTGGCAACAAAGGTTATGTCACCCCTATTTCTCTTATTTAAAGCATTTGATGCATACTTTATTTCATAATAAAAGTCATTTATCTTTTAAAGGTGACATTTGTGGTTGGCTAAACATCACAGTTCAGTGTTTCCTTCAACAACATGCATTGCTTCTGAACCTTTTTACATTATAAATATTGATGTTTGGGACCTTCTAAAACCCTTATTCTGCATCGAAAAAGGTGATTTGTTAGCTTTATAGATGTTCACACTCGATTAACTTGGGTATACCTGCTGAAAGACACAGTTGAAGTTAAATAAGTGTTTATAACATTTTATAAAGTTGTACAAACTCAGTTTCAGAAAATATAAAAATTATCAAAATGGACAATGGAAAGGAATATTCTAACTTAGTCCTTTGGGATTTCTTTCTGGCCAATGACATGTTGCATCAGAGTTCCTGTTCTGACACACCACAACAGAATGGTGTAGTAGAGAGGAAAAATAGACATCTGCTAGAAGTAATCATGGCAATTCTGTTCCTAAATATCTTTGGGGAGAAGCCGTGTTGACTGTCGCATATCTTATCAACCTATGCCCTGTAAGACCCTTCAATAAAGAACCTCATTGGAGGCTCTGAAAATTGTTTTTCCTATTCCAAGACTGACAGCAGAAATTCCCCTAGAAGTGTTTGAATCAATGCCTTCATTCATATTCATGAGTCACATAGAGGAAAAATGAACCTTAGGGCAAAGCGTGTGTCTTTGTAGGACATGCTCCTAATAAACATGGCTATACATGTTTTGATGTGCCTTCCAAGAAAATGATAGTCGTTATGGATGTTACATTCTTCGACTCAACCCCATAGTTTAAGTCTAGTCTTCATCGAGACAACCCACGTGAAGACTACTGGGATACTCCTGAGATGGAGATAACTGAAATTCACATTTAGTGCCTGAAAATAATAGTCCAGGGTTCCTAATTAATACAAATATGAAAGACGTAAAGCCTCTCAAGCCACTGCTGAACATGAGCCAGAGCCTATGTCCACTCAGCCAAACACTCCAGAGCCTAAGGCCTTGGGCACCAAAATGGGCCAGAGCACACATCATTGGACAGAAATAACCCAGCATTGTAGGCTACAACCACCAAGGACTAAAAGCAGGACTGCAAAAGGGGTATAATACAGAGAGCTGGAGAAGATCCCTCTAACACATCATGGCACCCCATTTTTGATTTCTGTCGTTGATTTCTTGAGGGGATCGCGGTGAATCTTTCTCCATTATCAACATTGCAACTAAAAGACGAAGAGTGAGTTTTTTATATATAAATAAATAAATACACACACACATATATCCGGTTTGAATCGGTCTTGAGCAAAGCTTGTCCAAGTCAATTTTGTACGAACAAATTCATGCATGTTAAGATCGGATCTAGATCAAGTAGATCTAGGCAAGTTTGAAGGCGCTCTAGTAGCAGTGACCGAAGTAGCCAGCTTTGCCGGTACACTCGGGGCCATCTTGGCTGAAAAGTGTACCGATGGGAGTGGGTTAGGTGGTCTGAGAGGTGTAAGAATGGTGTGGTTGGGGTGGGGAGGAGTTACCTTAGGGGGGAGGACTTTAAGAGGGAAGGGAGAGAATTTTAGTTAGAGAGAAAGGTGATGTCTCCAACAGTGTCTCATTCCAGTGATCCGAGGAAATGTCTTTTTATCCCTATATATGGTTAGCTGAGCTCTAAAATGTCTTTTTATCCCTATATATGGTCAGCATTTTAATGTATACATAGGATTTTATTGGAAGGTTAATTGTATAAGTTTGACATATTCTTGATTGAGAGGTCATTAGAATCTGTTTTGAAGGTTAACCTTCATCTTTGTTTATCTATTAATTGTGACTACCTAATGCTGATAATGAAAAGGCTGAATTTTCTCCCACAAGAAAATAATAGCACCAACAACATCAGTTATAATATATTTACAAAAAAGAAAACGCGAGTACCTTGGAAACATAAGCTCCTTCAATAAAATGAAACAGAAAGAGAAAAAAAACCCCGTCCCATGAGGTTTATTAGATCAACACACTAACCACCATACAATATTTTTTAAAACAATACTCACAACAAAGTCCTTCAATGTTATCGTATTAGAGATAATGCAGCGATCCAAGCAACTTGAACAGCTAAACTTCTTGATTAGCGGGATTAGCTCAGATGAACCTGGCTTGGTCACTCTCACCTGAAAGGTATGATAAGAAAATCCACCACTGTGAGTATAATTAGATCAAAAAAGTAAAAACTGACCTGAAAATCGGTAATTCGAAACTCAAAGATGTCATAGAGATCTTCCAGTCGAAAGCCAGATGTACAATGATCAATAAAGTCGGTGCTCATGTAATCGTTCAGGTTATAATCAGATAAAGGAGGCTTTTTATCCTTGGATTGGAAACTGAACATCCCAACTTCAAGTACCTGCACAGAATACAAGATTGGTATATGAGGAACTTTATCAAAAAAAAAAAATTTATAAGCCAAATTTCATAAAAAAGAAAAACATGTTTACATTATCATAGGCAGTACCAAAATCAATTGCTCGATGAACTTTAAAACCGATTATAAGCCGAGCTTATTTTTAGAGAGCAATTCAAAAGCCTATCAAACGGAAGACCAAAACCATTGCATTGGCCTCTTACCTCTACTATATGTTAATGTATGTGCCCTAGACCATGATTTGGATGTTTATGTTATACATTTATTATTAATAAAGAGGTTTTATTATCATTATTGTTGGTTAGTGTGTTACACAATTATGATATATGTCTCTAGTTCATTATTGTTATAGAGATAAAATAATTTATAACCAGTATGAGTATTGATACGATAATCATAAGATGATTATCTGTATGGTGATACAAATCAATCTCATAGATACTTGTTAGAGAACAATGTATTGGATGAACCCATCATGAGATTTTTGCATGGATTAGCGTCATAAGTAAATCTCATGATAGTCGTGTTTTAATCCTGAGACTTGAGAATGTCATAGTTTCCAACATAAGGACTATTATATTTTGACATGATCAAACGTTATCCGTAACTGGATAATAATAAAGGTCATGATTGAGTATGATAGAATTATGTAGAGGATATTGAACAATCAAGATAGAATTGTCCTTCTCTTTGAGAGAGATATCTTTGGGCTCCTCGATTAGTGAGACTGTGAAATGAATGGCCGTGCTCAAATGAATTAATAGTGTGATCAATATCATTTGTTTTATCAGTCTACTTAGAGATCGAGTAATCATACGTTTGAACAATTAAGTATGACGCTTATCATAACTTATGTTCAAACTAGATATCGTGTGACAAAGGGCTTAATACATGTACTATTATTAGGCTAGTTAGACTTAACTCGTATTAATTGGGTAGTCGTAATGTCTTGCTAGAGACCAATTACGACTTGTTGGTTTAATGAAGATTTAACCGACTGCCAATTAAAATGAGCCTATCGGGTCAAACACAAGAATGCGTATGGGCTGATATTAATAATATTAATATTAGATAATAATAATAATTATTATTATTATATTCGTTTTTTGTGATTATATAGAGTTAATTGCACCTGGTATCCATACTTTTCCACAAAGTTTTAAGTAGCATCCATTCTTTTATGAAACTCACTTACCAGCCATACTTATACACATCATTATGGGTCATCGGGAAACAACCTCTATATGTTTCTAACACATGGGTATGCTATATGGGACAGACTGTTGGGCCATCAAGAAGGCACAACTACAGAAGATGGAAGTGGCAGAGATGAAATGTTAATGTTAATGGATGTGTGGGCATACAAGGCTAGACCGGATTAGAAACGAGGTGTTTCGAGAAAGGTTAGGCGTTGCTAGTATATCTGATAAAATAAGGGAGGGAAGATTGAGATGGTTTGGGCATGTCAAGCGGAGACAGACAACGACGTCGGTCAGAGCAATTGAAAGCCTAATTGTAGAGGGAAACATGAGTAAAGGCAGACCCAAACTGACTTGGGATGAGCAGATAAGACACGACTTACTAGATTTGCACCTCTCTGAGGACATGGTCCAGGATAGGAGTTCATGGAGACATAAGATTAAGGTCAACGAGGTATAAGTCATATATAGGGACACTTTAGAGTATATGTAGGGACATAGATAAGCATAGACACTATCTACATTTTAGGTTAACTTCCCACTTGGTGGCGTATGTTTTACCGTTGTTTTACATTACATGTACATATATACGTGATGTGTATTTTAATATTGAAAGGCCTTTATTTGTATTTCTTGAATTTACTCACTAACACATTAGCACAACAAATACATATTATCATGTCATTTATGCAGGTAGAGCCGAGGGTCTCGCTGGAAGCAGACTCTCTATCCCTTGGGATAGAGGTATTGTCTGTCTACCACTTACCCTCCCGGACCCTGACGATAGCTTTTGCTGGTGTTGGGATATACTGGGTACGGATGATGATGATGATGACATGGGTATGGTTGTGTACATCCGACTCTCCATGCCCTGCCATAGACGGGGGCCTCTATGGCAATGCGGTAATGTTATTGTTACTTACCAGCTATACTTATAGGTGAAATTAACACCCTAGCATCCGGCAACCGGGAATCGACTTGCTGTAGGCGGTTTTTATCAAAATTCCATTTATTTTTCACTTTTCCCCCACTTGGCGCCCAAATTTTCCCAACCAGGGTTAATTCCACTTTCCCTCCATTAATTCCAACCAATTCCTCCCTCCAAAAACTTTATACCTCTGCTTTTCCATCAAACTAAGATACGGATCCAATTAGCTCTCTGCTCCGATTCAAGAACTTCGATCAAATCGAAATGAATGAGACCTGATGTAGATAATACAGGTTTAGATATCTTTGCGTGTTTCTTTACAATACTTCGGAGGATGGAGATTCACATACGTTACATCCACAGAGCTTCAACCTGAAAAATGGATCTGCCAACTATGGTCCTTTTCCTGGTGAGATAGAATCTGAAACACAACAGAAGAGGCACGCCATTCAGAATCCGCATTACATGAAGGACGACAAGGAAGGGGATTGTAACTTGAACTAGAAGTAGGAAAGAAACAGAGAATATGATAATCAGTCGTCTTCGTGTGGTATTTCTTTCATATTTATTCAGTGAGATTCACAGTTTCATGTTTCATGAACGGGATTTTACTTCAATGTTCACTTTATCGAAAAAACGACACAAAATTGAAACGACATTGGAATGTGCCTGCTATCACCATGTTTGCGCCTGGACCTAATAATCGAGTCCGGCGCATTGTTTTGCTCTTTTCTTTTTTCTCTTACCTTCTTCTTATGAAAATCAAACTTCGAAAACTCGTGGAGCTTTTTCTCCGATAAACCAAACTTGCAACACTTAAAAACATTAGTTTCTTTCTGGATCTATATCTTCCCTCGAATTCTCCTCCTCCTAAACTCCTCTTAACGGCTCCTCAAAAAAATACTCCTTTATCTTCAAAGATTAAAGATTTTGGAGGAAGAAGATGAAGATGGAGGAAAAAGATGAAGATGGAGGAAGGTGGATTGGTAGGGGAGGGAGGTCGATGGCCCGGGTGGGGGGTGGGGGTTTTCTTTTTTATTTTTGAATTATTTTTTCTTAAACTTTTATTTTTTTTGACTTATATTTTATTGATCCTAAACCGTGGTTAAATTCGGGTTAAACGTGGGGTTAAGTACGGTCAACGGTTGATTTGAGCGGTCAACGGTAAACCAGCAAGTCATCCGGATGCCAGGTGTTAATTTTACCTATAAGTATGGCTGGTAAGTGAGTTTCATAAAAGAATGGATGTTACTTAAAACTTTGTGAAAAAGTATGGATACCAGGTGCAGTTAACTCTGATTATATATATATATATATATATATATATATATATATTATTGGATAATAACGAAAGAATCCATACCTGATATGGATTTTGAATATCCTGATATAATCCATATCTGATATAGATTCTGATTGGCTTAACTAATCCGATTTGGACTCGGATTTGATGTCTACATATATGTATATATAATGGTGCATCTCGTACAGAGATTACACACAATCATCAGAGAAAAACATAACTCGTTTTTGGAGAAAAACCAAGTTCTCAGCCCCACCGTTTCAAGAGCTAGCACTCCGAACAAAAGCATTCGTGTGGGTATCGATAGAGGGTGTTCGTGTCATCGCACCTCCTTCGTATGCGGATTTTGAATCTACAGAGGTAAGGTTTTTGAATTTCTTTCATCGAATTAAACAAACATGGATCATTGGTAGGAAACATGAGATCGATTTTTATTTTTCCACTGCGCGTTATTGCAGTGATCTCGTCAGTTTCCAAACACTATATTCCTTGGCAGCCTTTGCGGTTGTTGCCTCCGTTAAGTCAACAACAGGATCAGGCTGTTAATGTTTGACTTCAGATACTCCTTCATGAATGGAGAAAACCTGAATATCATGTTCACAATCCATTTCCACCGTTTCACCATCAGTTTTCTTTGTTAGTATGCGGGAGCATGTTTACACTTCATTCCTCTGGTTTTCTTTTTTGGCTTGGCTTCAACAATTTCAAAAGTTTGCTGACCCTCCACTTCTGCGCCTTCATTCTCTACTTTTGTGTATTCCATACTTCTCTGTTTATGATTCTTCTTTGCAATCTTTCCTCCAACAGGAACTGCTTCGGTTGTGGTCACTTCCATTCCCTTTTGTTGGCTAGGCTTATCTTCCTGGTAGGTAGTACGTTTCTGTTCTTTCTTCTCTGGCAACCTCTGTGAAAGTTTTCCTTTCGTTTTTCCTCCACCTTTTTTTGCTTCATACTCAAATAACCACAGCTCTTCATCTGAATAGCCATCCATGTCATAGGAATCCTCTCTCATCAAGGGTTTAAGTTTGTCCTTTGAAACTGCTTTCTCAGTTATTCTTGTTGTTTTCTCAAAGGGCAGTTTGCCTTGAATATTCCCATGCTGCTTGTTTTTTTGTGCTCTGCTTGGACTTGGCCAAGTAATAGGGGTACCCTTATATTTCCTTCTATCCTCCTAGCAGAGGCTCTCTCAGAATATTGAGAGTTTACCTCCTCTTTAATATCCAACTCTTCTGAATCAAGTGCTCGGGTACCATCCTTACCATCCAAACCATCCAATCCTTTAGTATTACTAAATTTCCTCTTATTAGGGACTTGAAACTCATTACATACAACAAGATCATCCTTCACATCCTTCTCATTCTCAGATAATGGACTAAATTTATTAGCAGAAGTTAGATAAGATCATCCTTCTCCTTGCCTTTTGTTCGGCCTTTGTCAGTGTTCTTGAGTCTATGCTCCCATCGTGTTTGAGTATGTCCTCCTGTGGCAATGGCAGTGGCAGGGTGTTTAGACTGATTACTAACCGTGGTTTTCAAATTTGCTTCTTGCTTGCCTTTGATGGCTATTTCTTCTGGCATCCACTCATACACCACCTTATGTGTACACTATACCAAAATCATCAGTGTAATAGACTGTCTTGGGTCGGATTTCTCCTGCCTTGATTTCTTCGCATATTCTTGCAAAGGCCACCCTTATTTGTAAAGTGGTAAGCTTGTCCATGAAGAGGGGCTTCTCAATTAGTGTACCAAAGCCTCCCAGTACGTGAGCATTGAAGTAGTGGATGCGGATGAGGTTAGGGAATCCTACCCAAACCGGCACAACATCCAGCTTTTGCCTATGTATAGAGCTGTTTGAAACCCATGGCCGAAGGAATAGAACCATGTTCTCGAATGATAGGGGTGAGATATCGAGTATGCTCTGCTTGGAGTCCTCAGATTGGAACCGAAATATGAAGATGTCTTCGTCTACCTTTTGAACTTCCAGGAGACCTTCGAATGATCAGCTGGTTTCAGCGAAATTCTTCATATTGAAGAAGGAAGCAGAGTTATCCCTCATTTGCCCTACGATGGTGGAATTCCATTTACCTTATCTTCAACAACTCTTGCAGGGTTGATGATGAAGGAGCGTCTACCTTTGTCTTCTTCAATCTGAGCCGAAACTGGAGTGGAAGATGTTTCAAGGTGGAAACCGGACTTGAACAATGGGCCTAAACCGATTTGGCTCGCACCACTGACTGCACGTCTTCGAAAGAGGTTTAATCAAGGAGATCGGGTCATGTTGAATTGATTAGTGCCTACCTAGTGTACATTTTTAAGAATAACGCATTGAAATACACACTTTAAGGAATAGAGATTTTAAAAAACACCACCCGGGTGCAAACTCTGCATTCACCTTCATGAAGATATGTAATTTGGATGTTAGGGGCATATCACATAATCTTTTTTTGGTGTTACATAGCACATATAATCAATGCAAATACTATCATATATTGGTCAAAACAATTTTGTCTGTCCAAGAAAACTTTGCTTCAAACTACCACTTTATGCTCTTTGAAGTTTTCGTCCATCCATGGCACAACAATGATCGCATCGCCACAGCTGACATCCCAGACCATTTTCTTGCGATATGACAAAATATAACTGCAAAACAAATGTAGGCGTAAACTTGAAACAGAGCTGCATTGCATGAAAACATAAGCCAGAAACGCAAAAGAAACCGAATTGAGTGATGTGGCACTTCAAAGGATGGAGCTTACTCAATTTTAGACACAATTCGTGCTTGAACGTCATCGATCACATCCAAAGACAGCAAAACCTGCAATAGGAGACAAGGTGAATAACCGGACACACGTAACAGTACAAAATGGAATGAACTGCTCCATAACCAAGGAATATGAAGGATAAAGGACCAGATATTTCGAATATGAAGGATAAATGACCAGATATAAGGTGAAATATGTGATTCATGTGGAAAATTTAATAGGGTAATGAAAATACTTTTTTGTTGAAATTAAATTTCATTAATGCAAAAAAGATTTACACAAGTTAAGCTGGCAAGCCTTAGCTGCCTCATAATAATGAAACCTAGGTCTTCCTAGCTTTACAAAAACTGTCTATCTAGCTTTGCAGAAAATTCTGAAGTCTGTGCAAATATTCACGGCTGATTCCTAGCTGGTCTTGTTTTTTCCTTATGCAAGACAAGGAATTCACAAGGGTAACGATAAAATATTTCACCTAAAAGCTTAAGTCGTCAAAGAGATAGTAATTTATACACTTTACACGATCTCACATGTGGACTTACCACATATGCACAATAAAATTTCTATTTTTTTCTTTTATTTATTTATTTATTTCTTTGTTTTCCCCCTTTTTTCAGGCAGCAGTTATAAACAACAGCAGCAGCAGTAGCAATTTTCCTAAATGGGTCTGAAACACACATCTCACGCTCAGATACCTTCTTAATAAAGTACCATATCAGCTAAAACCTTTAGTTAGAAAGATGAGTATTGTATACTAATAAATTATTGTCTCACCTAAAAACTTAAGTATTTAGAGAGATGAATACTTGTAAACTATAATAGGTAAAGATGAAGCTCTCAGAAAAAAATACTCACTCCTCCAAACAGTCTCCAAGAAGTCTCAATACCTTATTCCTTGTAGTATGAGCTTTTACTGATCTATGTAAGAATTGGGAATTCATATCACCCTCCTTCATCCATCTAAATCTGTTTTTTCTTTAAAGAAAGATTCTTCAAAGTTCAGAAGCTCTAGATAGTTTTCCAAAACACTCTTCTCTACTTGTTGCAGGTGTATATTGTGGCTGTCTTTCATTGCTGGTTGTTAGGCTTCCTTTAGGGATTGTCTCGCCATTGCAGCCCTGACACTCATATTTTCAACTTACCAAGAAAGTTAAAGGCAGAGATTTGTACAGTACCATGGTGATCATACTTTATTCCTACACACTTTTGAAACTGGCCAATTAACCATCATAATTGTCTGCATACATGATACAATCATCACAGGAAACAATGCGTTAGGAATTCAAGACACTAAAAGAAAACTATCACACAATTTGAAGTCAAGGATCTTGGAGAACTCGGATAGTTCCTTGGAATGGAAGTAGTAAGAAATAAGGAAAGCATAAGCATATCACAAGAAAGTATATACTTGACTTAGAGAAACTGGTATGCTAGGGTGAAAAAAAAGGTATGCTAGGGTGCAAACCAGCTAAACCAGGTATAAACCCAAAAACATGTGAGATAATACCCTAGTTGACAAACTGAGATATCAAAAACTAGTAGGAAAGTTAATATACTTTCACACTAGACCAGATATATGCTATGCTACAAACTTTATTAGACAATTTCTGCAAAATCCTACTAATAAGCATTTTAAAGCTGCCATAGAAACTCTCGGGTATTTGAAAAACACACTAGGATAAGGTTTACACTATAGGAAGACACAAGACAGAAGCATAACAATATACACAGATGCGGATTGGGTTGGTTGAAAGACATATAGGAGGTCTACCTAAGGTTACTGTATTTATGTGTGGGGCAACTTGGTATTTGGAGAAGCAATAAACAAGGGATAGTAGCCAGGAGCAGTGCAAAAGCATAATTAAAGGCCTTAGCATTTGGTATATGTGAAGGAATATGACTCAAGACAGTCTTAACAGATCCTAGACAGAAGAGCGTCAACCCTGTCCAAGTGTTATATGAGAATGCCTCAGCAATCAATATGGCAGAGAATCCAGTTCAACATAACCAATCTAAACATGTGGACATTGAGAGACATTTTACCAGAGAGAAACTTGAAGACAAACTTATCAAACTAGAGATATCCACCAAAGAACAATTGGCTAATCTTTTGACCAAGCCAGTCTCAGTCAAAGTATTTCAACATTTATTGTCCAAACTTTCTACAACCAAGCTTCAGGGGATGTATAAAATACATGGGTAATAAGAGTATGCTAGAGTAAATGTAAATATATGTTACCATACTTAGGCAATATAATAATAATAAAATCAGATTATGTTTGTCAGGGCTGTATGTATGGTTTCCATATATAGAGAGATCACATTGATCTCATAGTCTAGATTCAAATAGTTACTCCGAGATTTGATTGACCTCTCATTAGTTTATGGCTAGAATATGAATAGGAGTGTGTATTTTATTAAGTCAATCAATAATAAAATGGCCTTTTTTATCTAACATCAGGCTATAAGCTGGCACAGGCAGAAAGATTAAGAAATCTATGACAAACTGGAAACTACCATCAATTGATCGATCTATTTGACACTCTGTACCTTTCCTTAAGTAGCGAGTTGGCTAGGTTATGTGGAACATTTGTATCTTGTGAGCTGTCTGGAGGATGAACATCTTCTTTTTTCTTTTAATTTAGATTTTCTATAATTCAAAAATTTACACAGAGATATAATCAGTTGAGCACCATAATAGGTCAGCTACCAAAAACAGCGGAAGACTAGCTACGCCCTATGTTCCTGTCAAAAGTCCTGTGATCTATACATATGTATAGAGCAATGTCCCGTTAGTCCTACTTTTCCTAACACCCCTCCAAGTTCCCACAAAAAGTCCGATGCTAGAATCTCTTGTGACTGAACAGTTGTCTCCATGTTGATGTGCTGGTGTAGTCTCTTTGACAAAATAATTCTGTTTAAAAAAGGCACTAACTCTTTCTTGCTGAGATTTGAAGTCTCCAATAATATGAAAAAAGTCTACAATGCCCATGAAAATCTGCAGTCATATGTCATTTCAACTGGCTGGAGAATAACCTGGACAAATATATGACAAGTTCAAAGACAGTCCCATGATAACCAAAAAGAGCAAACTAATGGATCCAGAAAAGGTGAATATAAATGATGGTGAGTACCTTAAGAGATGTACGCACTTCATGAAAGGCAGGCAAAACATCGACCTGTGCACTTATAGATGGTTGATGAAGCTCATCTTTATTTTCCTTTCTGTTGATCTGCAAAAGCATTTTAAAAAGTGAGAATAAGCATATACAGCAAGGAGAGCTAAACAAAATAAAATTTTTTAATTGATATCAGGTTCTGAACAACTCTAGCACAAAGGGTGGTTCGAGTAAAGTACTCACTAGGCACAGGACAAACACGGAAAATCTAAGTACTTTTGAGTATGTAAGTAGCAGTAAAAATGATTTCTTATTACGATTGAGATGTCACTACATTGGACAGACTCATGCCATGGGTGCTGGTATAAATGATGCCTCTGCTTTGTGCATTAGGACAGTATCGCATGAACATCTGTTCTTCCCATTCAGTTCCGCTAAAAAAACTTATGAGTAAAAGCATTGACTTGTGAGGACCTGGAATCCATGTAAAAATGTATCGAACTTAATGTTTACTCCCCAACAAGGGAAATTTAAAGGTTTAACCTCTGATATCAAGTATTGACATACATATCACCAGACCAGGCTTGAAAGAAACTGAAAAATCTTTCAAAAGACGAGCTGTTCGATGAGAGTTGGATGGCAGAATTACTGGGCGCATCATCTCTTATCCAAGTTCTTGGAGAATGGCTAAATAAACAAGGGAAACTGGGAGATGCCTATTGTTGGTGACCTGGATAAAAGTAGTTCTCTTTTTTCTTCTTATGTATGTGCGTGCCCGCGCGTGCACACGCGTAAATAGATAAACGGTCAGAGTGTTGGTCACTTGTATTGTGCTTATGTTATCCGTAAGAGTTTCAATTACCATCCAATGGAAAAACTAAAATTTCCCCCAAAACATCAACGGGAGAGATATGAGAGAGCCAGGAGGATGACAAGTACATATGGCTAGAAAATTAACGTAGAGTGGTTCGACCTTTACACTAGAGAGAATAACTTGCTTGTTCAATGGATTAGATAACTCCGCAGAATTAATCCGAGCAGTAAGAACAGCAGATCCATCCCATATCTTGCACTCCAAAGCAATCTTATCAATCAGTAAATGAGCGATTGCAGACCCCAATCTCCTAACAAGTGACAGCACCTTGGAGCATTAACGATAATATTCAGAAGTAAAAAAAGAAATATAGAGAGAGAGAGAGGAAGAGAGAGAGAGAGAGAGAGAGAGAGAGAGAGGGAGAGAGAGAGATAGTCAGAGAGAGGAAGGAGAGAGGAGAGAGAGAGAGGAGAGAGAGGAGAGAGAGAGGAGAGAGAGGAGGAGAGAGAGAGAGAGAGATCCACTAATCTGCTACGGCCTTTCAGCACAAAACGACAAGTTTCTATTTATTACATAAAATAGGAAAGAAAAAGAAAAAGCCTGTACAAACGTACACCATCGCAAACATCAATTCTTTTTTCTTTTTCTTTTTTTCTGTGTGTGATTGAGATTTTCATTTCATATACCCAGAGCTACAGCCAGAAAGAATGTACAAATGAAAAGCAGAGGATTGACTAACACAGCCAAACAAACTAAGCGAAAGCTACCCTCCAACATTCCCCTTCACAAAAATCTTTAAATCAATATAGCAATCTCGCAGCAAATCCCAATATAACTATTCTTCCTTATTCCCTTCCATCAGCAGTCTGATGTTGTACATGAGCCAGGCAAAAAGATTATTTTTAGCATCGCTGACTCCACATTCTACAGCAAAATGTACAAATTTCGGCAAAAACATGTATCTAATAACATCTAGTATGACAAAGAGCCTTCAAGTGAGATTACTAGGATCTGAGAAGACAATAGCTCAAGTGCTGCCCGAACCCAGACAGGAACCAGAAGCATAGGATAACATCTGAAGATTCACACAATTTCTAGACAAAATTTAGATGCCAGTCCTGTTTGTCTTTGTATTGTGTGGAAGCATGCATCTGCGAGACAACTTCAAGGCTGCAACTTTTGAGTAATTCACAATTTGTATTCAGGCAATTGTGACAATCATTTTCCCGTTTGGAAGAAGGGGAAGGGGGACAATTAAAACAGCGCTTGGTGTACCTTTAATAGACTTTTTATACCCAGTCCAATTTATACACACACACACACACACACACACACACACATATATATACACACACGTATATTATATATGTATATATATGTATATATGTATACATGTATGTATATATGTATATATGTTCAACTGTTAGGTGCATTTACTGTAAAAAGTAAGACCAACAATCATACTTGCTATCCAGAGTAGCAGAAATTTGACAAATTCTGAACTTCATATGTGTGAGAAATATTTCTTCATTTGCAGAAGCATCCTCATTTAAGGAAGTCGGAGGATGGAACATTGTAGCCTCATAATATCCTGGGCAAACAAAGATGTTTAAATACATAAAATAAAATCTGAAGGAAAAAAAAAGGATTGAAGATCATAAAGCTATGAGCCTATGGAATAGATCCTGTTCGAGCACGTTTTGGATATGGCTGGTCCTAGGCCAAGAGCTAATCATGATTTTGAACAGCAGGGGAAGAAACCTTACGGGTGAAAACAGAAAATTCAAAGGATGTTTGTAAAACAAGATCCCACATAAAACAATACAAATCAGAAATTTCTTACAAAAGAACATAACAAGTCTCTTGGTTTAGTGGAATGAATAGCAATATAGGATAATTTCTCATGCGTGTCCGAAGTCCACGTTAACAGTATGAAACCTTTTTTGTAAGTTAAAATTTCATATATATAATTTCATACACACACACAGATAATATATATATATATATATATATATATATATATATATATATATATATATATCCCTGTAGAAAATATACATAGCTTGAACACCATGAATAGGTGTAAAATTAGGTTTCATACTGTGTTAACAGTATGAAACCTAATTTAACTGAGCTGATTAGCAATAATCAATCTGCCAGAACGATTCATTGTGCGGAGGTACACTCCAG
>AP025054.1:0-34777 GCA_036186865.1 Eustoma russellianum
CCCGAACCCCGAACCCCTAACCTACCCCCCAGACCCCCAGACCCCCAGACCCCCCGACCCCCGACCCCGACCCCCGACCCCCGACCCCCGACCCCAGACCCCAGACCCCAGACCCCAGACCCCAGACCCCAGACCCCAGACCCAGACCCAGACCCTAGACCCTAGACCCTAGACCCTAGACCCTAGACCCTAGACCCTAGACCCTAGACCCTAGACCCCCAGACCCCCAGACCCCCCGACCCCCCGACCCCCCGACCCCCCCGACCCCAGACCCGAGACCCTAGACCCTAGACCCTAGACCCTAGACCCTAGACCCTAGACCCTAGACCCTAGACCCTAGACCCTAGACCCTAGACCCTAGACCCTAGACCCTAGACCCCTAGACCCTAGACCCTAGACCCTAAAACCCTAAAACCCGAAACCCTAAAACCCGAAACCCGAAACCCGAAACCCGAAACCCGAAACCCGAAACCCGAAACCCCAAACCCCAAACCCGAAACCCGAAACCCGAAACCCGAAACCCCAAACCCCAAACCCCAAACCCGAAACCCCAAACCCCAAACCCCAAACCCGAAGCCCGAAACCCGAAGCCCGAAGCCCGAAACCCGACCGAAACCCGAAACCCGACACCCGACACCCGACACCCGAAACCCGAAACCCCGAACCCCGAACCCCAAACCCCGAACTCCGGAACCCAAACCCCCAAACCCCAAAACCCCAAAACCCCAAACCCCCAAACCCCCAAACCCCAAACCCCAAACCCCAAACCCCAAACCCCAAACCCGAAACCCGAAACCCGAAACCCGAAACCCGAAACCCGAAACCCGAAACCCGAAACCCGAAACCCGGACCCCCGGACCCTGGACCCTTTACCCCGGACCCGGGACCCCGGACCCCGGACCCCGGACCCCGGACCCCGAAACCCTAAACCCTAAACCCTAAACCCTAAACCCTAAACCCTAAACCCTAAACCCTAAACCCTAAACCCTAAACCCTACACCCTTAGACCCTACACCCTTAGACCCTACACCCTACACCCTTAGACCCGTAGACCCTTAGACCCTTAGACCCTACACCCTACACCCTAGACCCCTAGACCCTAGACCCTAGACCCTAGACCCTAGACCCTAGACCCTCGACCCTCGACCCTCGACCCTCGACCCTGAACCCTGAACCCAGACCCCAGACCCCAGACCCTCAACCCTCAACCCTCAACCCAAACCCCAAACCCCAAACCCCAAACCCCAAACCCCAAACCCGAAACCCCAAACCCCAAACCCCAAACCCAAAACCCCAAACCCCAAACCCTAAACCCTAAAACCCCTAAACCGCAAACCCTAAACCCCAAACCCTAAACCTCAAATCCTAAACCTTAAACCATAAACTCTAAACTCCAAGGGATGTCCGGATCGATGACACTTTTCGTGGCGGCTTTTAAAAGCATAAGCTTGCTGTCTCTTGGAGTTTATGCACATTATATAACGTTGGAACGGTTTTTCTGAGTCCTTCGACGCTACAATAGTCTCTCTTAGTCGAGCCGGGACTAACGGATTATGTCATCAGCCATGGCAGTTTTGAAACGCCTTAACTTCATCGTCTTTTTAGTTTCTGGGTAATTATATACCATTAAACCATCTTTTCGAGTCATACGATACCACAATAGTCCTGTTTGGTCGAGCTGGGACGTTCAAATCAGGGTCACCGGCCATGGTAGCTTCGAAACACCATAATTTCACTATCGATTTGAGCTTCCAGACTCATTATATATTGTTGGAACCGTCTTTCTGAACCCTAAGACGCCGCATTAATCTGTCCTGGCCAATTAGAAAGTCCGAATTAAGGTCACCGGCCATGGCGGCTTCAAAACGTCATAACTTGTCCATCGCTTAGAGTATCTGGGCTTATTATATAATGTTGGAACTGTCTTTCCGAGCTCTACAACCCGATAATACTCTTGTCTGGTCGAGCTAGGACGTCCGAAAAAGTCGTCACCAGCTATAACGGTTTGAAAACGCCATAACTTCGCGGGCCCTTGGAATTTTTGGGGTTATTATATATCGTTAGAATCGTCTTTCTTAGCCCTACGATGCTGCAATAGTATCTCCATGTCAAGCCAAACATCTGGATTGGTGTCAATTGCTGTGGCAGCTTTGAAACACTATAACTTCACCATCTCTTGGAGTATATGGACTTATTACATGCCGTTAAAACATCTTTTTGAACGATATGATGCTAAAAAGTCTTGCCTAGTCGAGACAGGACATCCAGATTAGGGTCACTGGTCGTGGCAGCTTTGATATGCTATAACTTCATCGTCACTTGGAGTTTCTAGGCTTATTATATACGTTGGCACCGTCTCTCCGAGCCCTAAGACGACTCAATATTCTCGTATGGTCGAGCTGAGACGTCCAGATCAAGATCGCCGGCTGTGGCAGCTTTTAAGTGCCATGACTTTTATATCGGTTGGAGGCGAGACTGCTGCAGCATAATATGGATTGGAAAGACGGTTCCAACAGCATATAATAAGCCTTGAAACACCAAGCAACAATGATGTTATGGTGTTTCAAAGCTACCAAAGCTGGTGAAGCCGATCCAGACACCCCGAATAGACCAAGCGAAACTGTTGCAGCATCGTAGGGCTCAGAAAGACAATTCAACGTTATATAATAAACCCATAAACTCCAAGCACTGGCGAAGTTAAAGGAGTTTCGAAGTTGTCACGGCCACTGACGCCGATCAAACGTCCCGACTCGACAAGATGAGACTATTACGATGTCATAAGACTCGAAAAGACGATTTCAACGATAGCAAAAGAGATCATACTTCCAAAAGAGATCATAAACATGTCTTCTTAATATTCTTTATTGTGTTGCATAAAATGTAGGCTGTCATTATAAAGTCTCCAATCTCGAAAAACATTCTGCTGTGATGTTGATGGTCCAACAATAGTATCCAATTGATTAGGCTAGTGGTTTGGCTTAGCGCTAATTCATTGGTTATGGTCTGGAAAGTAGTGTATACTCTAAATATGTATCACCATTTGTATGTAATAATTGTATATATGATTACTGTTATATAACAATAAAGACCCGGTTTGTTTTCTAGCAATTGTTGTTTACCTCAAGTTGATCACTTTGTCGCCAATGTTTAGGTGATCTTGACCCAAATAAATTACCAGTTGTAGATAATGTCTGTGGGGGCTGGGGGTGGGGGATTTAGTAAAACAGTGTCTAAATTGAGTGAATCTATTCACTTTGAGG
This sequence comes from Eustoma russellianum, assembly GCA_036186865.1. NCBI lineage: Eukaryota > Viridiplantae > Streptophyta > Magnoliopsida > Gentianales > Gentianaceae > Eustoma > Eustoma russellianum. Next base: position 3,261 of record AP025054.1, read on the forward strand.
TGATTTTGCGATAAACTTTGACATCTGATACATGTGGAACTAAACAATAATGGAACATGAAGTCAGTTTCTTCAAAAACGCTAAATGCAATGTGGTTTTTGTTACGAGATGTTTAACAATATGACAAAAGGATAGCTGATTCTTCTTGTATTTCTCTTGTTATTTTTGAACGTATAATATGCATAACATACTTAATCAAGTGACTCGTAAAAAAGCTTGCTTGAACATGCTTGAATGCTCAGATATGATCAAATATAGCCGAACAAGCTACCTGATTTCCCCAATGACTTTTATCAGCCACCTCATCTCCTTATCTTCGTTTATGCTGGACATTAGGTTTTACTACGCCGAAGCTTCCATAGGAGTTCTGGTAGTCATTTGATCTACTGCGTGCACGGTGCTTTGAAGTTCTTCCCATATGACCTTGTATACCATTCTCTGCCTATTGAGAGTTGATTGGCCCTCAAAAGCCGAAGATATAACATCAATACTACAAGATAAGATGATTTCACGTCAATGCCAACATATCATGCATTTTGAAAAGCAGAAACAATGCCTCAAAAAGAAGCTAAGGGAGATGCCCAACATTACATTGCATAAGCCGACTGGTAAGCTTAAGTAACCAAAACTACCACCACTATGTATATATTGATAGAAATAGCAGAAAAATGTGAATTCACCTAACATGACGACCATCACCATAAGCATCCTTAACAGCCACTGATTCTGCTGGTAGCTGCTCCTTGATCTGTTTCAAAGGCGAAATACAGAAACTTTATAATCAAAGTCATATATGAAAAACAATGCAAAATCAAACAGTTCCTCAGGACCATTCCTCTCAAAATTTATCCTCTCTAGCTGCACATTTTATAAGACGGTTGCTTAGTGTTAAAAACTTCCGTTCTGCTGTCATATCTGGCTGATTCTCTCAGCTTTATCACTTTGGTCACTCTTGTCGACTGAATATTCTCAAATTTTGCTATTCAGGAAATCTGAGCCTGGAAATGGATGTTTATCCAGATTCCTGGGCTGAGCTTTCTCATTCTCAGTTCTCTGCAAAGGTAGACCTGCTCGGCTCTGCTTCTCCTTATTCCAGTTGATGCTGCAGATATTTGACATGTTCCAGTCATCTTCAACAGCCACTGGCTCTTTCTCCAACGCCAGCTGATTGTAGGCTGGATTTTGGTTTGTGCTTCTCAAATCTGCTGGCTCTGATTCTCGTATAGCCACTCGAACTCATAAGGGTGGTGGCCCTCTGGTTGGTTTGGCTGGCTGACAACAGCTGTGGATATACTTTCTTCAAAGCTGTTGCATAAGGATCCAAGTAGACTGTTTCAGTAGAAAAGCTATTTCTTCAGCCACTGTTTACTTCAGCAATCTTTGAAACCAAGCTCCATTTCATCAAGGCTTAGTATAAAAAACTATTAGTGTAGACTATTCTGTAGTTTAAATAAAATAGCTGTTGTGATTACTTTAGGATATAACAGTTAGGCTTCTAGCCATTAGAGACTGAAGCAACCCGACCTATTTAAGTTGTTCCTTTGTATTTTATGAGTTAAGTTGAATATAACATTTACTTTCTTCTATCTTCTTCATTTTTATATGGCATCAGAACGTCTAATCTTAAAAATTTTCAAAAAAGACAACTCTTTCAACTGAATCTTCTGGTCTAGGGTGTAGCAGGGTCCCATGGTACTTATGTCCTTGATGATTCTTCTACTATCATTACCCGTCACAAATCCAATGATGACAACTTCCTCTCTCGGTTTAGAAGAGTTGAAATGTTTGTGACTAGAGTACACCCAGACTTTGACAGTGTATGAACAAAATCCTAAGTACTAAACCACTGCCTAGTCTAAAAACAGTTTTTGTTGAGATTAGGCATGAGGAAAGCATTAAAAGGTGATGATGGGAGTTGTTACTCCTAACATGGCCACAGAAACCTCTACTTTAATCATAGAAATGATAAATCCTGATGTCACAGCCTTAGCAGCTAAGAGGCGTAGTAAAGAATGAACAAGACTCTTTTGCAGATATTGCAAGAAAAATAGACATTTAATTGATGCCTGTTAATAATTGCATGGCAAGCCATGAGAAAGAAAACCAGAAAAACTAAATTCTAACTTCTGGAAATCCTCAAGATCCACATCTATTAAAAATGGTTTGCCAACATGGCTCAAGGTTCTACTCAATAAACAAACACCACTTCTCCTTCCACAAAAGATCAAATTGAAGCACTACTTCAATTGCTGAATAGACAACAGACAGCCAATCCACCAATACAGGCTCTATGGCAAGCACTGGACATTACCACAAAGATAACTCTTGGATTGTGGACTTTGAAGCTTCAAATCACATGACAATTAATGATACACTTCTTTATTCCTATCAATCATTTTTTTGTTCCTAAACTAGTTAACGCTACAAAATGGTTCTTTATTGCCCGTCATTGAAAACGAAATTGTAAATACAAATGATAGACTGATTCTTTATAATGTTCAATATATACCAAGTCTAAGATTTAATTTGCTTTTCTGCCGGACTTACAAAGAATGACAATTATATAGCATGTTTTTTATCCGTTGAATATTATTTTCAAAAGAAAAACATGAAGGGCATGATTGGTAATGCTAAAAACATTAATGACCTATTCCTACTTGAGATAGATATGACAATTGTCACATGCTTTCATTCACAACTGGGAGAATCAGATTCAAGCAGAAGTATTACAAATGGGAATTGTTCCTGCATAGTTGAAATACAAAGCATAGTTATCCTACAAAACTATATCAATGAACAAAGCCTTTCAATCGTATTCACTCTGATATTTGGGGTCCCTCTATGACAATAACTAATCAATGGTACAAGATGGTTTGTAATATTTGTTGATGATCATTCCATAGTTACTTGGGTATACTTGATGAAAAACAAGTCAGAAGCCAGTCATATCTTTAAAAATTTCTTCAACTTGATTAACAGTAGTTTAATTGTACAATTAAAACCTTAAGGTATGATAACTGAGCTGGGTACTTGAATGATTCTATCAAACAATTTATGAATGAAAATGGAATTTATCATCAAACATCTTGTGTTTACACACCTCCACAGAATGGAGTAGCTGAAAGAAAAAATGGACACCTCCTCGAAGTAACCAGAACCTTAATGTTTACCATTAAGGTGCTTAAATTTTATCGGAGTGAAGTTGTATTAACAGTAACATATTTAATAAATATAATTTCTAGGATTTTATCTTTAGAACTCCTAAAGAAATCTTCTTAAAGGTGTTTCCTTATAGAAATCTGTAATATGAACTACCTTTTAAACTATTTGGTTTTAATGCATATGTACATTTACAGCCTCATTTGAGAGATAAATTGGATCCTGGGCTGTGAAATGCATATTTATTGGGTAATCTGGATCACAAAAAGAATATAAATGTCATTGCCTAAAACTAGAAAGATGTATCTTACTCTTGATGTATCTTTTGATGAACAGAATGCATTTTATGATCACTTTATTGAATCAGCAGGAAAAGAAAAGAATGATGAGTGAACTGTGATTGATATTATAAAAAACCACATAGAACCAACAGAGAATGGTAATACTAGTTGAACAAATCCTATATAAGCATATCCTAGTACAACAAAAACACGTCCCTTGAATAGCCCTCCTATTACTAAAGTTTACACTAGGAAGAATATACAACCAACAGAAAAAATAGGAGCAACGTTAGAAAATACACACACAACCTATGAATCTGAACCTGGAATAGATGACAGACGTATTGCTTTAAAAAATGAAGGGAATGTACTAAGTACTGTATTATTTTCTTTCATGTGGCGGTTTAAATCCACATCTTAGAGTTTTTACTTATGCATTTGATAAGAACATTATTCCTAAAAACATGCAGGAAGCCATAAGGATCCTACATGGAGAGATGTTGTCAATGAAGAAATGGGGGCATTGGTTTAGAATAAAACATAGGAGATTGTACCCGCTGTAAAAAAGAATCAAACCATTAGGTTGTAGGTGGATATGCACTATTAAATGCAATACAGATGGGAGTATAAGTAGATATATGGCAAGGTTAGTTGCAAAAGCCTTTATACAGGCATAGGATATTGATTATCTGGAAGCCTTTGCACCTGTAGCAAAGCTGAATACAGTCAGGATTATATATCAGCTTGACTATAAGAATGTTCTTTTTAATAGAAAATTACAAGAATATGTATACATGAATCTGTCATCGAAGGTTTGAGGATCATTCAAATAGGAACCAAATTTGTAAACTAAGAAAATTATTGTATGGACTAAAATAATCACCACCGACTTTGTTCAACAAATATAATAATGCGTTTAAGATGAAGGATCTGGAAAAACTTAGGTATTTCTCAAGAATGGAGATTGCCAGAAATAAGAATTGTTATATCACAAAGAAAATATTTGCTAATTGAAATGGGCATGATAGGGTGCAAGCCTGCAATTTTTCTAGTTGAACCAAGACATGAACCAAAGAAATAGTGGGATAACACTTTCATTGACAAATTGAGATATCAAAAACTTGTTGGAAAGCTAATTTATTTGCCACACATTATACAAGATATATGCTATGTTGTAAGCTATGTTAGTCAACTTATGCATGATCCTACTAACAAACATCTATAAGCTGCCTTTAGAATTACTAGGTACTTGAAATATGCATCAGGGCAGGGTCTTTATTTCAAAAAAAAAAAATCGTGGAGAGATCTACTCAAGTCTTCGCTGATGCTGACTGGCTTGGAGCCAAAAGTGACATAAGATCTATTAGTGACTATGCAACATATTTATGGGGGGAATTTAGTGATTTAGAAAAGCAAGAAACAACATGTTATGTCTAGAAGCAGTGCAGAGGCTGAATTGAGGGCATTGGCACTTGGACTTTGTGAGGTATAATGGCTAAAAAAGTATTGGATGACACTGGGCAGATAATCTCACTACATGTATTTACTTTCTGTGCCAACAATTCTGCTATAAGTATGGCAAAAAACCCTACGCAGCATGATAAAACAAAACATGTGGTAATTGATAGGCACTTCATCAGAGAAAAGATTGAAGACATGGTTATCAATTTGAAGCATATTTCTTCCAAGGATCAAATTGCAGACATTCTAATAAAACATTTATGCATTTACTAAGATTTTTTAAACTTTACTGTCCAAGATTAGTTGTATAAACATATATATAAGTAAGCTTGAAGGGGAGTGTAGAAATACAATATAAAATACATTGTACATATTGTATAAATACATATATACATATACAAATACAGTACATACATACAAGTAACATATGTAAATGTAACTTAGTATAATTGGCATGTAGCCGTTAGGCTTCTATTCATTGTGACTGCTGCAGGATATAGCCGTTAGGCTTCTATTCATTAGAGCTGAAGCAACACGACCTATTTAAAAGTTGTTCTTTTGTATTTTATAAGTTAATTGGCATGTAACATTCACTTTCTTCTATAGTCTTCATTTCTATATTCTCGGGAGAAAGAATATCCTAACCTAGTAGTTTTGGATGCTAAGGAGCACTGATTAACTTGAAGTTCCTTAGTCAGGCAGACATCTAGAGAACTCCAAATATTTGATCGGTGGCATATCAAATAAAATTTCCAAATGTGGCCAAATTTATTTGACAGTGTTACCATTCCCTGCTATGAAGGCTTCAGTCTTCTGAAAGTTTAAGGGCAGACCATTTTTCAAAATCCATAGGAGCATCTTCAGCGATGAGGACAGTATTTTGGTCAGGTTTGGAGAAGAAGAGGTCTACTAAAATTCAACAACAGTTGTATTCAGTTTTTGGCACTTGAGGTGGTGTTAGAGAAGCTAGCACACCTGTACTCTGTTGGAAGATGAGGTTATAACCTCCCATGACCAATATAAAGATGTATGATCCCTTTAGAGAAGCAGAGTAGAGCTAATTCCAATGCCTTACTAACTTTATGCATTTCAACTTGCTGAAGATATCCAAAATGTTCGATCTCATGGAATTTTGTACCTCCATTATGTAAATTTTTACACGACATCTTGGAGCTCGTACTTTATGGTTATTTTGAACCAATTCATTCATAAGAAGCATGTGACTTCTGGCCAATTGATCCATCCTTTCATAAATCCAAATGGTTTGAGTCCAAATTCTGTCCAAGTTTCACTGTGAGTATTCCACGGAAGTAACCAGCGGAAGTCCTGGGCTTTCAAAATCAAGTTCAAAATGATGGGACATGGTCTTCCAATCCTCAAGGGCATAACATCAAACCAATTTTTCTGAAGACCATCTGTAGCCCACCCCTCCTGCAACTCAGGTATATTAGCAGCACTTGGATGAAATGTCAGCCAAGCTGCATCCAAAATACACTTCTTGAACTCCTCTATAGCACTTTTATCTACTACTTCCATTTTGTCACTGAAATCTACAATCACATTAAAATCGCCCATAACTAACTAGGACCAGTGATTCTACAGCCCTGTCAGGCATCATAATTGATTCCACCGAAGCCTCCTGCCTTTCTTTCCCTTGTAAGCATAAACCTCTACCACATAGACGCTTTACATGTCACACATTGTTCTTCCAGAGGCCAAAACTTTGCATTTATAATTCTCCGGCTTCCAACTAATCCAGAATTTGGAGACACGCTTGATTTAAATATAACCAAGACACTAAGTTCCAGAACAGCGAAGTACGGAAAGAAAAGACGGCAAAGTCCTCCAAAGAAGACATCTGGAATGTTATAAGAAATTCAAATAGATGATGCTAAGTGTGATATACAACTTAGCAAGTTGAAACAAATGAAAGATAGAAGAAACTAGTTTGATACTCCCTAGTTGAACTTTGGTCAAACTTTTATGTGTGACTGCCATTCCCATAGGTGTAGAGTAGGATATCAACGCCACATTGCATAAAAGAAGATCGAGTTGCTATACATAGAGTTACTGCATATCTTTGAATAAAATGCCTTAAATTCAACCAGAAATAAGAAGAAGGAAAAAAAGAAGTATTACTTATAGAACCGATGAAATTCAGAAAGAAAATTGTTCCTTTCAAAGTGGAAAAAAAAAGGAGCAAATACAAAGATCTACTCCAGGATATAATTCCACCGGCACTTATTATACATCCAATGAAATCCAACTGTCACAGTTGCAACTTCTCAATTCAACATAGATGTACATTCATACCATGTCTTTACGGCATGCTGAATTCAACTACGTGACAGATGAACCAGAACCTCATCTATGTTTCATCCTGCACAATTCTTAATGTAAATTAACTGGTCCTTCAATTGACTAACCTGCAATAATACGACAACCATCTTCCAGACCACATCCTCATTTTATCTTTTCACTCAGACATCACGCAAAATCTTTATGTTAATCAAGTATATGATTCTTTAATCCCTACATAAGTAGACATACCTTCTGCTAAGTCAACCTGGTTGCACGAGTACGTCTCGCCCATATCATAATCACAGAGATCCAAGATGTACTCTTTCATAACGTTGTTTGAAAAGCAAACATCCTCATAATTACTTATTAAGCATAGATCATTAAATATATTGTCTAATCATCGAAATATAATTATTCCACACTTGTTTCCACTTGTAAGACACGCTCCACTGTCTCACCGAAACAAGATTCCTCCAAAAAAGATGAATATTTTAACGGATTCTAAAAGGCATTTTGAATAGTTTGCAAATCAAACCTTCTTCTCCATGGAACGGATTAAACTGGAGTAGACTGAACCGGAATCAGTAACCCCGTTTGTAGCTCGGATGGAGAAATTCCGTCGGCACGCGACCGCGACGGCACCCAGTGGAACAGGGGGGAAGAGGTTCCACACAGGAAACAACAAGCAAAGATCATTATGAAATACGGTCTGCTTTGACTGCAGCAGAGAGGGAGAGCGGTTGAAGTGGGAAATCGATCTCGAAGAAAGAATTGCAGTAGCGCTTCCCATCGCCAGCAGCGCCTTCGCCATAGATTGAGTTGTGTGGTTTTCTTATCCGTTTCTTGGAGATATTGATTTTCTGTAATATCGAGTTTTCTACCCTTTTTCCCCTCTAAAAGGGGTTTTTTATCCTACAGCATCAATATAGAGAAAGAAAATTTGAAAAGTATTCTCAACTGGTTTCATGTCTGCTGGTTGCTAAACAGAACAATGAACTTTGGATGAAAAACCACAATTCTCACCTAACCGGGTCACAACCATTTCCTGAAACGAATGTAAGTCATTATAATAATCGACGTGGTTGCAATTGTAGTCAAGGTCATGGTCGTGGTAGAGATCATGGCCGTGATATAAATTTTTCATCATACCTTCTGAAGTGGGTTGTGCGACTTATTTTTCGATTGCCCTACCACAACGGACAAAACTGGGTCCTCAAAGACATTTGGGAATACATGTGGGTTTTGGTTCTTCTATTGTGAGATATATTGAGACATTAACGGGTGATTTATTTAGGTTAATTGTACCTGTTATCTATACTTTTTCATAAAGTTTTAAGTGGCATTCATCCTTTCATCTAATTCGCTTAGCAGCCATACTTATTGGTGAAATGTATACTTGGCATCCAGATGACCTGCTGGTTTACCGTTGATTGTTCAAATCGATCGTTGACCGGACTTAACCCCACTTTTAACCCAACTTTAACCAAGATTATATCACTACTTTGAATAATAAAGGGAAAAAAGTCCAGCAACATTTTGGTAAGGAAAAAAGGACGTTTTCCCGGCAGTGGAAGTGGCAGCTCCACGGCGGCAAGCGGCGGCGCAGGAAAAGGAAAGATGTGGGATGAGGCTGACATTAAAACCCATTCTCAAAATGCAGGAGTTGATGAGCTTTTGGCTGTTTTGGGATACAAAGTGAAGTCCTCTGACATAGTTGAAGTAGCCCAGAAAATTGAGCAGCTTGAAGAATTCATGGGTAATGTTCAAGACAATAATAGCTTTTCTCATATTGCTTCAGAAACTGTTCATTATAATCCTTCAAATCTTTCCTCTTGGCTTGAATCTATGATCTCTGAGCTTAACCCTGATGGTCTCACTGGATTATTTTCTTCCATTCTTGAACTAGCAATAGATCAAGTCAACTTCTGAGACTTTCTCTCCCCATCATTGGATCAAAGATATACAACATTCAGCAAATCCTTGTATGACATCCTTCACAAAGTCAATGGCCAACAAACAATAAATGATTCATCAAAAAAAAACTCCTGATTCAGAGGCAAACAATTTTTGAAACAAGACTGGAATACATAAAAATCCATATCTTCTTGAAATCATAATAATTCAATATACTAACTATTAGATATTATTAGATATTGCTAGATATTACATGATATATTTGTTGTAATCATATATCCTAGATAAGGATAGTATATTCTAGATAAAGGATAGATAGAAGAAGTTGAGAGATTTTCTCCACTTAGTTACTTTGTTGTTGTATATTAGGAGACCTTTTGTTTGGAAATACATGGTACACTACATTGACTCAAACTCTTCATGGTATCAGAGCCAAATCAATCACATTGGTTTAATCGTTTCCCTTTGGTTTCGTCAGTTTGAGGCAATCGTGCTTGCCTGGTCTCTTTTGCATTCCAACGTCACTTTCCTTTTTCTTTTCGCTAAATTCTTTTGGACGTATCCATGGCTACTGCTTTGCCATCCGTTCAATCCTCGTCTTCTACTGTCGATCTTAAATCCCCTTACTATCTTCATCCTTCTGATCATCCGGGTCTTGTGTTTGTCACTCAGCCTCTGAGTGATGAAGGTGATAATTATTTTGTGTGGAAGAAAGCCTTTCTTAATGCCCTCAAGTCCAAGAATAAGGCTGGTTTCATTGACGGTACCATTGTACCGCCGGCTTCGTCGTCCAGTGAACATGCACAGTGGCAACAATGCAATGCCATTGTTTTGTCTTGGTTATCTAATGCGTTGTCAAAAGAACTTCAAGGGGCAGCGGCACATGCCGACACTGCTCGCACTGTTTGGCTTGATTTGAAAGAGCGTTTTTCTCAAGGCGTAGATGCTCGCGTCTATGAGCTCCGGCGCACTATTGCTGGCCTGCGTCAAGAGCACAGCACAGTATCTGCATACTATGGCCGACTCAAGGCTGCTTGGGGTGAGTTGCATTCTTTTGAACTACTGCATGTGTGTAATTGTGGCAGGTGTACGTGTGAAATCACCAAGTCAATTGAAAAGCTTCGTGAAAAGGAGATGGTGTTTGACTTTCTCATGGGTCTTGATGAGACTTTTAACACCATTCGGTCTCATGTTCTTAGCATCAATCCTTTACCGAGTATTGGCCGGCTTTATGCATTGGTTGCCAAGGAGGAGAAACAGCGCTCGGTGGCCCGAAATCTCCTCCCGCAGCTGGAAGCCGCGGCTATGGCCACGCATCTTCAGCGCCGTTCGTCTTCGCCGGCTGCTAGCAAGGGAGAGCGCCCTCGCTGTACACATTGTGGTAAGACCGGTCATTTTCGTGAAAAGTGTAATAACTTGATTGGATTTCCCTCCGATTGGCGTGCTAGGCGCACACGAGGGTCTGCTTCCTCGGCGGCCCAGCCTTCACAGTCGGTGTCCGTGGGTAGTGAGACGCTCACGGGTGCTCCATCGGTCTTTGCTGGTTTGACTGCTGCTCAACAACATCAGGTCACTCATCTGCTTGAGCAGTTTAAGGAGGGCACACCCACACCTCCAGCTGTCTCTTCTGCGCCATTGCCTCCGCTAGATCCGGGTAAGCCTCATGTCATTTCTGCTGCGTCTTCTATTTGGGTTTTGGACAGTGGAGCGAGTGCACATATTACCAATGATCCGGCCATTTTGACTGCTGTTGACCGAACCACTGAGGTCGGCCATGTTACCACGCCTGATGGTTCTCTTGTTCCAGTTCGCTCTATGGGTTCTGTTTCTTTCACAAATGGTCTTTTATTACAGCATGTCTTAGTTGTTCCTGAGTTTAAATTCAATCTTTTATCCATCAGTCAATTATCTCGGGACATGTGTTGTGCAGTAACATTTTGGTTGGATGTTTGTGTTATACAGGCAATGCCCTCGAGGAGACTGATTGGAGTGGGTAGGTTGCGCGATGGCCTGTATTATTTGGAGCACTCATCACCCCCTGTTTTGACCGTTGCCCAGAATAACGACGCGATGCTTTGGCACTGTCGCCTTGGTCATTTACTTTTGTCTCGTTTTCGTTTTATTTCAGATTGTCATTTTCGTGTTCCAAACAGTATTTCGTGTGATGCTTGTTGTCGAGCGAAACACACTCGTTTATCATTCCCTTTAAGTTCTACTGTTTCTGCTAATAATTTTGATCTTATTCATTGTGACATTTGGGGCCCTTATAAAACACCCACTTTATCAGGTGCTCATTATTTTTTAACTATTGTTGATGATAAAAGTCGCTATACTTGGGTATATTTGATGGCATATAAGTCTGAGACATATCGTTATTTAATGCACTTTTTTAACTGGGTTCGTACACAGTTTAATCTTTCCGTTAAAACCATCCACATTGATAATGGTTTGGAATTTACTAGTACTGATCTTCTTGCCTATTATTCTGCTAATGGTATAGTCTCTCAAACGTCCTGTCCTTATACTCCGCAACAAAATGGGGTGGTTGAGCGTAAACATCGACATATTCTTGAAGTTGCACGTGCACTAAGGTTTCAAGCTAGTTTACCTATTCGGTTTTGGGGGGAATGTGTTTTGACTGCCACTTATCTTATTAATCGCATGCCTCTGCCTATTCTTGCTCATAAGGCTCCATATGAACTTTTGTTTGGTCATTTGCCATCTTATTCTTCTTTACGCATTTTTGGGTGTTTCTGCTATGGTTATCAACCTTCTACTTCCCGTGATAAATTTTCTTCTCGCTCGGCACCGGGTATTTTTCTTGGGTATCCTTCTGGTCAAAAGGGTTATAGAGTTTATGATTTAACTACTCATTGTTTATATGTCTCTCGTCATGTCTCTTTTCATGAAACAATATTTCCTTTTGCTTGTCTCCCCACTGGTCCGCAACCTCCCCCCCGTCCCCTTCTTCCCCAGTTCCGTGCTGGGACGAAGTTCCCCAGCCCCCTGACCAGTCATCATGCGCTGCCCAGTCCCCACCAGACTTGTCCCAACCTACGCCAGCTTCGGCCCCTTCGCTGAGTGCTGCGCCTCCGCCAGCTTCCCGCAGCACTCGGGTGCGTTATCCTCCCTCACACTTGGATGCCTATGAAGTTGATCTTCCATCTTCCCTTCTGCCATCGTTGCGCTCTCCTCCGGCAGCTAACTCAACGATATTTCCTTTATCACATTATCTTTCCTATTCTAAGTTATCTTCAAATCATGTTGCGTTTCTAGTGGCCATCTCTGCCACAGATGAGCCCTCTTCCTTCCGACAGGCTGTTCAAAGTTCTCATTGGCGAGATGCCATGCAACGTGAGATCGATGCCTTGGAAGCTAATCATACGTGGTCTCTTGTCCCTCTACCCCCTGGTCAAAGGGCCATCAGTTCAAAATGGGTTTATAAAATTAAGTACAATCCTGACGGTACAATTGAACGTTATAAGGCTCGCTTGGTTGCGCGTGGTTATACGCAGGTCGAGGGCGTGGATTTCCATGAAACATTTGCCCCTGTTGCCAAATTGGTTACTGTTCGGTGTCTTCTTGCGCTTGGTGTTGCGAAACAATGGCATATCCATCAACTTGATGTTAACAATGCCTTTCTTCATGGGATCTTGAGGAAGATGTCTACATGCAGATCCCACGGGGTTTTGCTCGTAAGGGGGAGACGCGTGTTTGCAAACTACGCAAATCTTTGTATGGTATTCAAGCCTCCCGCAACTGGTATTCTAAGTTTACACAGGCTATTACCACGCTTGGTTATTGTCAATCTACTGCGGATCCATCCCTTTTCATTTATGCGTCCGATTCTACTTTTGTGGCTGTTTTAGTGTATGTTGATGACGTTATTGTTGCAGGGAATGATTTATCTCGTATTAACATTTTGAAGCAATACTTGGATGATCAGTTTAAAATCAAAAATCTTGGTCCACTCAAATATTTCTTGGGCATTGAGGTTGCTCGGTCTTCTTCAGGTATTGTTCTTAATCAACGAAAGTATGTTCTCGACATTTTACAAGAATGTGGCTTTCTCGGTTGTCGTCCCGCGCGCACCCCGATGGACCAAAAGGTTCGGTTCTCATCAGACGCACCTTTGCTCTCCGATCCTAATTTTTATCGACGTATTGTTGGTCGTCTCCTTTATCTCACTGTTACGCGTCCTAACATTTGTTTTGCTGTCAATCTTTTGAGTCAGTTTGTGCATGCTCCGCGTAAATGTCATCTTGCTGCAATGTTTTACTTGTTACGCTATTTGAAGCATGCACCTGGGCAAGGTTTATATTTTCCTATTGATAATCCCTTGCGCCTAACTGCTTATTGTGATGCTGATTGGGCTGGTTGTCCCACGACGCGTCGTTCTACCACCGGCTATGTTATTTTTCTGGGTTCTTCTCTTGTTTCATGGCGGTCCAAGAAACAACATGTGGTCTCTCGTTCTTCTGCTAAGGCGGAGTATCGTGCCATGGCTCATGCCTCTAGTGAGATTGTTTGGTTACGACGCTTGCTTAATGATTTGCGTGTTCCACTTGGGGAACCCGTCCCCCTTCTCTGCGATAATCAAGCTGCTTTGCATATTGTAGCTAATCCTGTTTTTCATGAACGCACAAAACACATTGAGATTGATTGTCATTTTGTGCGTCAACATTACCAGTCTCGAGTTGTTCTTCCTCGCAAGGTTGCCAGTGATGCTCAACTAGCTGATATGTTCATTAAGCCTTTGGGCCCGGATCGGTTTCATCACCATTTATACAAGTTGGGCTTTCTTGACATTCATGCTCCAACTTGAGGGGGAGTATTAGATATTATTAGATATTGCTAGATATTACATGATATATTTGTTGTAATCATATATCCTAGATAAGGATAGTATATTCTAGATAAAGGATAGATAGAAGAAGTTGAGAGATTTTCTCCACTTAGTTACTTTGTTGTTGTATATTAGGAGACCTTTTGTTTGGGAATACATGGTACACTACATTGACTCAAACTCTTCACTAACTAAAAGATAGCAGAAGTTTTACCTCTTCTTATTTATTCCAAAACTCAGAAGCAATCAAAAAATAACTCGCATCCAAGAACTGCAAAAGTAAACTTCAATGGCCAAATCTCGAATCATCAAACCCACATCTTCTTGAAAGTTGAATTGTTCTTACTTCAAACTAAATCCAGTCACCTCCAAACTATATATAAAAGAAAAGGAACATTCAAGAACTAGCAAATTAATCTTAAATACTCAAATCTTAATCTCTACACCAAAGCAAATAAATGATACCTCCCATTGCTCTGCTCCAATATAACAGAAGACGATGAAATCACGAATAAAGAAATATGATAAAGGAAAAGAGAGGATATTGCTTAAAAGACAGCTGGAACGCCCCAAGAGAGTGCGGAAAAACTGCAATATACAAGAAGAAAAATAATAGAATCGATACTTGAAAACTGACAAAAAGAGTAGATTTTGATTCTGACCTAACTGCTATACCGAGTGTTGGAATTGTTTATCCTAACATTCAGCACCACCAAGTAAAAGGATGAAGCCCAATTCAGAACTGGGGATTTAGGGTTTGCAAAATGATTTAACTAGGCCAATTGTTCTTGTTGATTCCCAAGAAAATGGGATTAGGCTTATGCACGCTTTGATGGCTTGTGCAGAAGGTATTCAGCAAGAGAATATGAAGCTTGCTAAAGCTTTGGTGAAGCAAATTGGAGTTGGGGTAATGAGAAAAGTTGCCATTTATTTTGCTAAAGCATTGGCTAGAAGGATAAGTGTAGAAGAATTGGGTGATAAAGAATTGAGTTTAGGTCTATTTTGGAGGGAGGAATCGGTTGGAATAATGTAGGGAAGAAGGATTTAAACATGGTTGGGAAAAGTTTGGCGCCAAGTGATGGAAAAGTGAAAAATAAAAGAAATTTTCATAAAAACCGCATACAGTAGGTCAATTTTTGATTGCCGGATACCAGGTGTATATTTCACCAATAAGTATGGCTGCTAAGCGAATTAGATGAAAGTGTGTATGCCACTTAAAACTTTATAGAAAAGTATGGATACCAGGTGCAATTAATCCGATTTATTTAAGCGAGAAATGCCGATTGCCGTTTTGATGAGCAAGTTTCCACGCCGTTAGGAGAGAAAAAGTGCCGTTTCCTGAAGAATGGCATGAAATTACATAAAGCGTTCCTTCACTTTCTCATCTTGAACCACTAACAAATCAATGTGAGCAAGAAGTAAGAAGGATAATCCATTTACATAATATTGCAAATCAGTTGCCTCACGCATTTGCTGATAGTAAACAGGTAGCAAAATCTCATGTGCGGCGATGAATACGCCGATTCGACTTGATGTCTCCGAAAGACATAATGATGGTATATCAAAATCAAGCCTGAAACGTGGGCGTCCAGTCGGTGCAAAAGATAAGAACCCTCGAAATAGAATGGTACAAGTTAATACTTCATAAGAGAAAAAAAGTTCACAACTTGAAAGCAAGATCAGTCTAAAATTGATGAACAAGTTGCTCCTGAAGAAGCAAGTGAACAAAATTTTGAAGAGATCTCTTTGAATTATGTAAGTACAGGAGAAAATTGGAATAAACAAAAGATTATTATTGATCATGTTTTTTGCTTATGCAATTGCAGGATTCTGAATGAGGATCCTGAACCGAGATATATTAAATAGTGTTCGAAACAGAAATGATTGGTCAAAATAGAAAGATTCAATCCAAGCAGAACTAAAATCGTTATGAAGTCGCAAAGTGTTTGGACTTGTAGTCCAAACCCTTGATGGGATAAGGCCTATTAGATATAAATGGTTTTTGTACGAAAACATAACGAAAAAAATGAGGTTGTGCAAAACAAGGCACGCATATTGCGCAAGATTTTTTTACAAAAACCTGGGCTTTTGATTATAATGAAACATATTTTTCGGTAATTGATGTCATAACATTGTGATATTTAATTAGCTCAGTAGTCATTAAAAACCTGGATATGCGGTTAATGGATGTATTCACTGCGTACTTATATGGATCATTAGATAATGATATTTATATAAAAATCCGAGAATGATTTAAATTGCCTGAAGCATATAATCAAATGACGCATGGATTGTACTCAATCAAATTATAGAGATCCTTACATGGATTAAAACAATCTGGCAGGATGTTGTATAATCGTCTTAGTGAGTGCCCTGTTAAAGAATGATATATAAATAATACAATTTGTCCTTGTGCATTTATAAAGAGATCTGATAGTGGATTCCTTATAATTGTTGTCTATGTTGATAATTTAAATCTTGTTGGAATTCTTGAAGAGCTTACTGAAACTGTTAATTATCTTATGAAAGAGTTTGAGATAAAAACCCTTGGCAATGCTAAATTTTGTATCAGCCTGCATATCGAGTATTTGTCTAATGGAATTCTCCATCAATCTTCATATATTTAGAAGATCTTAAACGATTTGGTATGGATAAATCTCATCCATTGAGTAGTCATATAGTTGTACGATCGTTAGATGTAAAAAAAAGATATATTTCGGCAACTAGAAGATGATGAAGAATTATTAGGTTGAGAAGCGTCACATCTTAGTGTTGTTGATGCATTAATGTATCTTGCAAATTGCTCAAGACCAGATGTAGCATTCTCGATGAATTTATTGGCAATGTATAACTCAACATCAACACGAAGACATTAGAATGATGTGAAGCATATTTTACGTTATCTTCGTGGAACACCAGATATGGGTTTATACTACTCAAAGAATTTCGAGACACGATCAGTGGGTTATACTGATGCTGGATATCTATCTGACCCTTATAAGAGAAGATTATAGAGTGGATATGTCTTTACTTATGGAGGTGCAACCATATCATGAAAATCAGTAAAGCAGACATTAACAGCTATATCTTCCAACCATTCCAATATTTTGGCAGTGCATGAAGCAAGTCGTGAATGCATATGGTTGAGGTCGATGATTCAGCATATCCAAGAGCCATGTGGATTATCTTCACTAAGGGAGACCTCGATAATATTGTTTGACGACAATGCTGCATGTATTGCTCAATTAAGAATGACTACATCAAAGGAGATATAACAAATTATATATCACCGAAATTTTTATACACTCACGATCTTGAGAAGAATTGTGACATTTATATCCAGTAGATACAATCAAGCAAGAATTTTTCTGATTTGTTCACCAAAGCACCATCAACGACTACGTTTATAAAGATGGTCTACAACATTGGAATGCGTCGATTTAAAGACCTCGTGACGGTATCAGGGGGAGTGTGATTGCTACATACACACTGCACTCTTTTTTCTTCGTCCAAGTTTTTATCCCACTGTGTTTTTTGGCAAGGTTTTAACGAGACAGTGCATCGCATGAACCAATTTTTATGAATGCGTACTCATTTTCATTCGTCCAAGTTTTTATTCCACTGTGTTTTTCTTGGTAATGTTTTAACGAGACATATTTTATAAAATTTGGACATCCAAAAGGGAGTATTATGAATATTATGAAATTATGGATGTCCAAGGTATTCTTGAGAACAACAAAGGTTATACAAATCCAAATGCGTACTAGAGAACAGCAAAGAGTATAATCAATTTAATACATCCTCATTCCCAAAGTCCAATAAATATGACATACTATATACATGTTTGAAATGTTTCATATTTTCTATATTGCATTAATTAGTTTTATAATATTGGAAAAATAACTGCACTTCTCCCTTTTCACCTGCTTAAGTCGCTTCTCTCAGACTCCTACAGTGCGTTTGTTTGTTTGTTATTTTATCGTACTATGAGTTACGTAAAGATAAATTGACCGATGCCTAGCCTAGATGGGATATTTTGTAACCCAACTCTATATTTTGAAAATTAAATCAAATTTTATTCTCTTAATTATCTATTATCCATTCTTCCTCCTAATTAATAATTGTCAAAATTCCTACCCTGTGCTTAAATTTTACTTTTCGAGTCCTTACAATTTTTTTATATGTTGGTTTATTTTGTAAGTTTCCTCTACGCTTTTTTATACATATAACCGTAAAGGTATAAACAATAAACAAATACGTTTTGTAGCTACAAACGATAAACATAAAATAAATGCATAAACACTTGAAAATAAAGTTGACAATAATGAAAAAGAACAAATAAAACAGTCACAACATACACAAAAAATATGAAACCTCCAATTCCAATACATAGTTCAGTCGTTACCATTCAATTGCATGTGCATTCTAAATATTTTAAATGATACAGATTTAAATCCGAATAACTGCAGTAGCCTTCGGATGTATATGGACCTATGCCTCCTACCTGTAAGGTTTGCTTTGTCCATGCATCTGTATGCGACTAAAAAAAGATGCATCTTTGGTGAAAGTCGTTAAATTTTTATCTAATTAATTAATATTAAATGGACAAATAAAGTCGTTTAAATGAAAGCAGCACAGGGTTATTCTTTTAGCTTATGGAAAAAATCGCCGAAACCACAATTAGACAAGAAAGGATCGTATTCCTCGTCAAACCAGCGTTGTACTTGTGGATGCCTCTGCACCACCCGTAGCCATAACCAATATCCAGGAACAACCAATGGCAACTAAGAAATATCCGGAAATAAAAGAAAAGGAAAGAAAATAGATTTTATTGTTTATTAGAGAAAATAACAGGAAAGAGAAGGTGGGAGAAGAAAGAACAAAAAGATCCATTCCCACTCCAGTCGGCTGCAACTCCCAACACCTGCTGTGCCACGGTGACAAACATATTCTTCTTTGTGGTGCATCTACTCAACTCAGGTAGTGCGCTTTACCTGTTATGATTGTTAGTGTTTTTGTGAATAGTATCACGAAATAAACCCTTCAGTTCTTACTTGAAAATCAAGTAGCAGTTTTTTATTTCATGAACATCCTCTGAGGATTCCCTGCTTTTGGTCTCGGTTGTGATTTTGTGGCCCTCGACTCATTAGTGTGACTATCTTGTTCGATGCTTTTGGTTCGGCAACTGCGCCAAATTTGTTAAGCTTGGTGTAGAGGGGAGGAACAGAAGCAGCAAGAACCACAATGGCCATCGCTGCAGTTATCGGGCTTAGTGCGTCCAAAAGGCTCTTGAGATCGTCCATCCACTATTCCGCTGATCTGTCTGACATGCTCAGCTATACCACTGAGCGCCCACTGCCTCATCATCAGCTTGTTCCTCCCACGAAGATGATCAATGCTAAAAAGTCGTCCATTTGTAGCCCCAATTTTTCATCCAGACGCAGAAATCAGTCTATTAATGCTCTTAAGGAGTTGGTTGACAGCGCCACTGATCCTTCTAACCTGTTATCGTGTCTTCCGGGGAACAACAGCGTCGTTGAAGACAGCTCTGATTCCGATATTTCACTAGAGGCTCTTCTGTTGCTGCAAAAGTCCATGCTTGAGAAACAATGGAAGCTCTCAACCGAATGCACCACAAATGCTGCACTGAGGAGGAAAATCTGTAAGAAGATACCGGTCACTTGTTCGGGGACATCAGCTAGGCACCGTAGAATGGAAAACCGTCAACAACTTCGTAGCAGCAGAAAAAGTTGTGTTAGGCATTTCAGGTCTATCGTCAGTTCAGACCTGCTTCAGATTCGTATGAAGGGTTACATAAAAGGTGTCATTAATGAAGAATTGCTCAGTCATGCGGAAGTCATACAACTGTCAATTAAGATAAAAGAAGGTCTCTCTTTAGAGGATCAAAGGGCAAGGTACTTTAACATTTCCTCTCTTTATTTTATTTCACACTCAAAACTGATTTTGGAACCCTTTTCCTCTTAGGCTAATTTTATGTATAGTGCATGTCTTCTCGTGGATAAATAGCATTAGCCGGATCAATTTCCTTGTGTTTGTTGTTGCAATGTATTTAAGGAGATGTCTTCTTTAGCATAAAGCAAAGGGATTATACACATGGATATTGCACTTTGTCAGAAAATTGACGGGGACTCGTACTTTTTTTTTCCCCAAACTTGGAATGGAAGTCTTGCACCAAGCAATTCTATTTCAAATGACCACTCTTAAACAACAACACTCAACACTCAAGCCTTTTTCCCACTATATGAGTCGGCTATATGGATCAATCATTTCTCTTGCGTTTTTTTAGTCCTAGCCTAAGTCTTCCCCTCCTTTTGTGCGTACCTAATGTATAATATCTGGTTTGATCAATGAAATTCTGAATTGTCACTGAAGTAGTCTTGATTGTCTGGACAAATTTGGCTTTTTGTTGGTTGCCTCTGCCTCACATACCATATTACCAAATGAATTTTGGTTTCTGTTCCTTTTCTTGGTCCTACTATCAAGCTCAATTTATTCTGTTACTGAAGAAGGTGCATAGGACACGGGTTTCCTAACAAGCACTTAGAATGTGCTCATTCTTTTTGGTTGATATGTTGATCCCTCAAATGCAGAGGAAAACACCACTGGGAGATTTGATGCTAGTTCTTTATATTTGATGCGTTTTTAGCAGCATTTCGTAAATGTCAGGACATATGTTATTAATTAGGTGCTCTGGCGATTTCAGACTGAAGCAGAGATTAGGGTTTGAGCCTTCAGATGAGCAACTTGCTATGTCCTTAAATATTTCTCGGGGTGACTTGCAATCAAAGCTAATTGCTTGCTCTCTTGCAAGAGAAAAGCTAGCAATGAGCAATGTGCGGCTTGTTATGTCTATTGCACAAAGATATGACAATATGGGTGCAGAAATGTCTGACCTTATCCAGGTGATTTGATCTCATTCAAGATCAGTTAGCTGTAAAGGCTTTTGTTGGGTTTTTCTCAAGTTCAAACAGTGAATGGAAGAAACCCCTATTTTTGTCCTCTAGTTCCACCTACTTTGAAGTACCCATATAAGTCTTACTTTCAAAAGTTTCACCTAATATTGTAGGGCGGTTTGATTGGCTTACTTAGAGGGATCGAAAAGTTTGATTCTTCGAAAGGGTTCAAAATTTCAACATATGTCTATTGGTGGATTCGACAGGTGGGTCTACGATCCCATTGAACTTATACGCTTGGCAACTCCGAGGCCCATTGAACTTATTAGTCGGTTATTGCTTGCCCCATTCATACACATGCAATAAATCCGTGTGATGAGAATCTAACTTGTGATTTTTTCTTAGCCAACTTTTGCACTGGAATTATACTTGATTCTTGAAACGTTAATACTAGTCTTTTGTTATGTTTGATGTTAAGGGTGTGTCAAGAGCTCTGGTGGAGAACTCCAGAACGTTAAGACTGCCCACTCACCTCCACGAAAGGCTCGGTCTGATTAGGAATGCTAAGCTCAGGCTTGAAGAGAAAGGAATTATTCCATCAATTGATGTAAGTTCTGGAATGACCTTTAACGAGCTTTAAGCAGCTTGATTGTCGTGTGATTTTCCTTCAACCGTTCAGAACCAAGCAAATGTTTGAAATCCCTGATTTCATCTTCACCAGAATCTTTGGTCGAATAAGTACTTCCTGAATTTTAAACCTCATGGATCTTACTAGATTTGTTTTGTCTTATGCCCCAGAAAATTGCCGAATGCCTCAATTTGTCCCAGAAGAAAGTTAGAAACGCAACCGAGGTACAAACGTCTAATAGGATTTCATATCTTGCAGCGTTAATGTACTGCATATTAAAGCATTTATCTTGTAGGCAAGCAGCAAGGTTGTTTCACTCGACAGAGAAGCTTTCCCCTCTATAAACGGTCTTCCAGGAGAGACGCTGCACAGTGTATGTCCGAACTTGGCTTTGTCATTTACTTGAAATTCTGTTAGTGAGTCTTCCTTTTAGCATGATAAATGCATATTATGCCCTGCCTTGACTGTGGAACTTTCTCCCCTCGCTTTCTCAACCGGCATCCTTTTTTTGTTTTCTTCTTCTTCTTCTTTTTTTTTTTTTTTTTGGTTTTGCGCAGTACATTGCAGATATTCGAGTAGAGAATGACCCATGGAACAAAGTTGAAGAATGGGTACTCAAGGTAGTTATATTATCAAAACTTAAATTTCATGCGTATTTGAACTGTGTATTTAAGAAAATAAAAGCTGAAGCTTCATTATTTGTGATTTGAGAGAAGTTGATGACAATTGTCTGTTCTTTTTAATTGAGACCTTATTGATATATAGCCTAAAAATGTATATAATAGACAAGAAAAGTATGCCACTACATCCCTGATCTGCTTTAAAAAAATGAAAAAGAAATGTACTGCTACCGAATTATTCTCTGCTCACATTTTGCTGCCTCGTGCTCACGTTTTGCTGCCTCGTGGAAAAAGTGTACAATTCTACTTTTAAGAACTGTTGAAGGAATACCTTTCTTGTGTCCCAGATTCTTACTATTCATTCAGTTGATTTACATTTGAGAAGGTTTTCCTTTTTCTTTTAAGAATTTGCTTCCGTAGATGAATTTGTTTTCACATATCTTGTTATGCTTTTGTTTTTCCCCCATAAGCACCCCAAAAGTGCAGCAACTTGTACCATAGCATTAAGTTTGTTTTGTAAGTTCAGGATGTCTTCTTCCACAACATTCATTTAGGTATTTCCTTATTTATGTACCCGATTAGAATTCTTTGGCATCGCAAAAGGCTAATTCCATGTCGATTTCTTCCATAGGAGGAAGTAAACAAGCTCATTAACTCGACCTTGAGGGAACGGGAGAGAGAAATTATCCGTCTATACTATGGTCTGGACAAGGAATGTCTTACGTGGGAGGATATCAGCAAACGGTGAGACGACACTGATTGTTTCTGGAATGAGCTACTCTAACCGAGATATCCTGAGAAGTATATGGCGGATTATAAAAACGCATGAATCATTGTTTCCTCATTTTTATTAGATGATTTACTATAGATTTCATCTCCCCTTTTCCATGTTTACTGATGGTTGATTTGTACCGTATTTCCAGGATAGGCTTGTCCAGAGAGAGAGTCAGGCAGGTAGGACTCATCGCAATAGAGAAACTGAAACATTCTGCGAGGAGAATTAAGATGGAGGCGTTGCTGGTGAAACATTGATCTGGAGCTCTTTCTCCCTTTGCGAGATAGGCCTGAATGTATATATGAAGATTGAAGTGTTACGTTCAGTCATTCACTTACAGGACGAACTCTCTTGAGGTATATGTTTAATGTCGAGAGCATTTAGAGAAAATACATAGAAGAAGGATATTCCTGGCGCTGAATAAGTTCAAGGTTTAAATGTCACATTCCCTAGCATAACACTCTTATTTCTACAAAGACGGTTCAAGGCTCAAACACTCTCCTGATTAGCACTTCAGTAGACGAAGCATCTGGTTATGAGGCTCAAATTCTTATTATATATATGTATACACATGTATATATATGTATGTATATGTGCATATGGCCTTCTTAGTAATATACCATAAAATATCTAAATGATCTACATGGTAGATCTAGAACCCCATATATATCACCACTCTAACAATGGATGCAGCCCCTACTTTCCCAACTTTAGCTTGTAAAGGTCTGACAATTAGTTTTCTTGTGTGCAAGATACATACGAGAATTCATCAGATTTCAGCACTTGTTTATTTTCCAATGAATCCCCTTGTGTATTTTAAAGTATTCACCTCGTCATTATAAAACCAGGATGTTCAAAGAGATCATGTTAAACCATAAAATCATTGCAATTAGTAGGTTCCTGGTATACCAGGTGATGAATTTCAACTGCATTGATTGTCATGTAGTATAAACCAGATGATAGTCACGGCAGCTTTTCTAGTACACATTTCTTTCTACAAATGGTTTTTGTGATCTTTCTGGTATACTAGGACGAACATTTTTCACTTGTTAGCACATGGTTCTTTTTTTTTCTTTCTTTTTTCTATCTTTGGATTTTGATGACATTAGAAAATACAAGATTATGATTGTGGTCCCCTGCAATTTTTTGACTTTCCATTTTCCACTTTCATGGATTCTTCTCCGGTATAGTATTTTTAGGGGAAATTTTTCTGTGGTGGATTTGAATTAGGCCTTGTGATTGTGTACATCTGACCCGTAGGCAGGAGCCTCTAAAGCAATGGGTTATGTTGTTGGTGGTGTTGTTGAACTGATTACGTTTCATGCATGATCTGCATTTTCTATTCCTTACGTATGCATTAATGTTTTAACTAGAATGGATTGATTTAGATGCAAAATTTGATGTGTGCTGTCACTTGGAGATGAAGCAGCAGGGTAACCAAAACTGGCCAACATTTTGTGCTGGCTGTTGTACTTGGTTCATCTTTTAATGCACTTGGGCAGATTTTATTCTCATATAGTTGTGAAAGCAGGGAAGCAAAAGGGTAACAAAAGACCGGCGCATGTTACCCAAAGTAGGTGGAATATGTTATAAGTGCTTGTGACAGTAACATTTCTTTTTCTTTCTTTCTTTTAAATATATGTAAGCAACTTCATCATGACCCTCTTCCCTCGTGGAATGCGTGCTGACCGCTAATCTAAAGTTTAACTAGTTGAACGAAGTAATCTCGGTAAAATCTAGAGATGCATGTTGATTAGATAATAAGGCAATATGGAAAAACTGTTTCTTTCATTCATAATTTTCACCGTACATTACTATTACATTTATACACAAGAAATCCCTCCTATACAAGGTAAACTCCCTATAATCCCGCACATTAATTCACAAATCACACAAATCACTCCAATCACTATCACTAATTTATCTCCTACTTAATACAATGTTATCTTCTAATATTCTATTTCCTAACACTCCCCCTCAAGTTGGGCAGGGGAATCTTTAATGCCCAATTTGATCAATGTATCATCAAACGCCCTCCCGGCCACTGCCTTTGTTAGTATATCTGCTAGTTGATCTTCACTGGGTATAAACGGTAACTCTACAACTTTGTCTTCAATCTTTTCTTTTATGAAAATGTCGATCTATCTCCACATGTTTTGTTCGATCGTGCTGTACGGAATTTTCAGAAATATTGATTGATGCTTTATTATCACAAAACAATCTTGCCGGGGTCACAACTTTAACACCTAACTCTCCCAGTAACTTCCTCAACCAAAGAACCTCCATCACTCCTTTTGCGATTCCTCAGAACTCTGCTTCGGCGCTAGATAATGCTACTACTTTCTGCTTCTTGCTTTTCCACGTAACTAAATTTCCTCCTATCAAAGCAAAATAACCCGAAGTAGACCGACGATCAACCAGATTTCCTGCCCAATCTGCGTCTGTGTATACGTGAACATCTAAGTGACCGTGATCCCTGTACCAAATTCCCTGTCCAGCGGTTCCTTTCAAGTAACGAACAATCCTCATAACTGCTTCCATGTGATGACTCTGGGGCTTATGCATAAACTGACTCACAAGACTGACCGCAAATGCTATATCTGGACGAGTGTGCGCTAGATATATCAGCTTCCCTACTAACAGCTGGTATCTTCCACAATCTGCCTCTGGCCTTCCTTCTTCAAATTCCAATTTTTGGTTTACCAGCATTGGCGCCTTAGCAGGTTTACAATCTATCATGCCTACTTCTGCAAAAAGGTCTAAAATGTATTTTTTTTGAGAAATGAATATTCCTTGTTCTGTCCTGTTAACTTCGATCCCTAAGAAATATCGTAAGTCACCCAGATCTTTCATCTCAAACTCAGAAAATAACTGTTGTTTTAGTCTCTCCACTTCCTCTGAATCATCTCCTGTGATAATCATATCATCTACATAAATTATAAGACACGTTACCTTAGGCCCCTTCCTTTTGACGAATAATGTGTGATCGGCATTACTCTGTTTGTAGTCTTGTTTCTTCATGAACGCTGTAAACCTGCCAAACCAGGCTCTAGGAGATTGTTTTAGACAGTAAAGAGAGCGTCTAAGTCGACATACCTCATTTTTTCGCAAATTCTTCTGCAAAACCTGGAGGCGCACTCATGTAAACTTCTTCTTTTAACTCTCCATGAAGAAATGCATTCTTTACATCAAACTGATAAAGAGGCCATGACTTAGTGGATGCTACTGAGAACAAGACCCTGACAGTGTCGAGTTTGGCTACTGGAGAAAAAGTCTCAGTATAATCAATACCATAAGTCTGAGTGTATCCCCTTGCTACAAGTCGTGCCTTATATCTCTCAATACTCCCATCAGCTTTGTACTTGATTGTATACACCCATCGGCAGCCTACTGGATGTTTTCCAACGGGCAATCTGACTTTCTCCCAGGTGTTATTTTTGTATAAGGCACTCATCTCCTCTTTCATGGCCGCGCACCACTCTGGCTTACTCATAGCTTCATCTACAGTCCTGGGGATCACCGCACCACATACCGAGAAAAGGAACCCTTTCGCGCCTTGTACCGGATACATGGTTCCTTTTGATATTTTGCTGGGTGAGTACCTTACTGGGGGCTTCCCTCTATTTTGTTTTGGTGGCAGTCTACCCTGACCTGCTGGAATATCACCATTATCCTGCACAGTTTCACATACAACAGGTTCTGGACTAACAAGAGAGTCAGGAGTATCAGTTGTGTCGGAAGTAGAAGGTAGTACTAGTGGGGGGTCATTATGACAGATGGAGGAGTTACCTGAACTGATAGGACATTCGTTGGAAGATCACTGATAGGATCAGAAGTAGGGGCTATATCTTGAACAGGAAAAGTACAGTCGGCGTCACCTACTTGCCGTGTTGGAACCCCCTCCAATTGACCATGGTTATGAAGCCAGTCGTAGGTCTCACCAGATGTCTCCCCCTGAGACCCAGACGAGGCAGAATAAAAATACTCCTGTTCAAGAAAGGTACAGTCCATGGTAATATGGATGCGACGAGTACGAGGATTATAACACCGATACCCCTTTTGAGACATGGCATAACCGACGAAGACACACTTATCAGCGCAAGCATCTAACTTGGTGCGTTGGGACGAGGGAATATGAACAAATACAGAGCACCCAAAAATTTTAGGTGGGAGGGTAAGTGTGGATGGTACCTCTGAGTAAGCCGTAAGTAGGGATAGAGGAGTACGATGATCCAAGATTTTTGTAGGTAAACGATTTAAAAGATAAGCAGCAGTAGCAATGGCTTCAGGCCAAAACATTTTCGGAACATTAGACTCAAGCATCATTGCGCGGGTCATTTCAAGGATGACACGATTTTTTCGTTCTGCCACACCGTTTTGTTCAGGTGTGTGAGAACAGGAGGTTTGGTGTAGAATCCCATGGTTGAGGCAAAAAGACTTTAGATCTTGATTTATATATTCCCCGCCATTATCAGATCGAAGAACCTGGATTTTAGTATGAAACTGGGTGTGCACCATCTGATAGAAATTTACAAACTGAGAGTACACATCAGGCTTATTTTTAAGAAAGTAAATCCAGGTCATTCGTGAGAAGTCATCAACAAATGTAACAAAATATTGAAAACCAAGACTGGTTGTATGGGGAGAAGGGCCCCACACATCAGAATGTATTAAACTAAACAAATGTTTAACACGAGTATTATTCGGTTTATAAGTAGAACGCGTATGCTTAGCACGAAGACATGTGTCACAAGATAACTTGAGTCCAGACTGAATTAAAGTAGGAAACAAAAGATATAACCTAGGGAGGGGTGACCCAGACGACGGTGCCATAACCATAATCTTTGTTGAGGGGTCCCGGTGGCAAGATTGGACCGGCCCTGTTGTACCACATCTGTCACAAAATATAGCCCGTCCTTCTCACTGCCACGCCCAATGATCGTCCTCGAGCGAATGTCCTGTAAGAGGCAAAAAGTAGGGTACATAAGCGCAGTGCAATGTAAATCACGGGTAAGTTGACTTATTGATAACAATTTTGATGAAAGACCAGGCACATAAAGACAATTATGTAAATGCATGTTAGGATTTATGGAGATTGTTCCCCCCAGAGACGGGAATAAGTGTCCCGTTAGAGGTTTCAATGTGGGTTTTGGTAGGATGTGTCCATTGGACAAAGTCATGGGGATCATTTGTCATAGTATCGGTGGCACCACTATCGAGAATCCACATGTCTTTCGAAGTAGTAGAGAGAATATGAGCATGGGGTGAGGAAACGTTTTTGTCTAGTATTTGTGGAAATTTTAGGGCAGGAAGGTTGTTTTTTGGAATCTGGGGCATTTTTGTGAAGGGAAACTGAGTGTGGGGACTGAAGTCAGCATTGGCGGAAACTGGAGGGGCTGAATTGGGATTTTGCAAAACTAGCGGACTGAAAATTGTCTGGCTAGAAACGCAGAGGGCTGAACCTGTAATATTGAAACCTGGAGGGATATATGGGGATATTTCAGGGGGGCATAATTGTCAACACAGGCAAAAAAGGGGTTGGGGTTAAAAACCCCAACCCTTCTACCTCCTTCATTTGCAGCCGCTGGAATTGAGGAGTCTCCTTCTTCCTCTTTCGGTGCTGCAACAGCCGCCGCCATGCCCCTGCTTCTGCCTCCTTCATTCTGATTTCTCTTCCCCTCATACCACTCAGGATATCCCACAATCTGAAAGCAGTTCTCCTTGGTGTGCCTCTTCTGGCCACAGTGACTGCAGATTAGGGTATCCTTATCTTCCACCTTCCTGGTTCCTCCAGCGCGTGAGGCTCCACGGCCTCTCCCCTGTACTGAACTGCGTCCCTGTTCTTGGCCATGGCCTCTGGTGGCGGCAGTCTGCGTTGCCAGGCCATGGCCTATCCCCGGTGATGTATCTTCTGAGGGGATCCTTCGTAATACCCCAGCCCGTTCCTCTGCCCTGCGAATCTCTCTATATGCTGCCTCCAGTGATGGCAACAGGTCTCTTTTGAGTAAATCATTTTTTTCTGAGGTGTATTTTTCGTCAATCGCAGTTAAAAACTGATACAACCTGAGAGCCTCCAGTTTTTGATTATGTATAAGGATGTCTGCGGTGCATGTCATCGGGTTTGGCTCTTGTGCATCTATGGCTGTCCATAGGTCCTGCAGCCGACTCCAACATGCTTCAATACTGCCTCCTCCCTGGCGGACGAGACTGGCTCTCCTATGAAGATCATAGGCTCTGAGAGAGTCAGTCCCAGATCCGTAGGTGAGAGCCAACCCATCCCATAATGCCTTCGCAGTAGGATATCTAGTCACATTTACAACTAAGGCTGGCTCTATAGTCTGAATAATCCATGTAAATACAGAGTTATCTGCTTGCTCCCAGGCAGAGAATTCTGGATCTGTTGGTTGAGGTGGGGGAGGAACGCCAGTCAGATGGTGTCTCCTTCCCCTTCCAATGATAGCCCGGAGCACCAACGGTGCCCACACTGGGTAATTGTTTCCATTGAATTTCACATAAATGGATAAATTTTCGGTGTGTATTGGTGTTGTTGACGGCTGGGTTATGTTGGACGTTTGTCTGAGTGGTGTATTTTGTAAGATACTGGCTACTTGTACAGCCAGATCTGCAAGATTGGGGGTTTTGGGTTCACTGGCTTCAGGGTTTGACATGGTTTGTTTTTTTTGTGAACAGAGAAAAAAAAATCTGCACGGGATCAACCAAAACTGGCTGAGAAAGGGTATCCGACGGAATATGGCCGGAGTCAGGTAAGTAATTCAGGCAATGATGAGTATGTTTCTGAGCCTATACTCAGAAAACAATCGACTGGTCAGATTGGATTGAACCGCTCTGATACCATGTTGATTAGATAATAAGGCAATATGGAAAAACTGTTTCTTTCTTTCATAATTTTCACCGTACATTACTATTACATTTATACACAAGAAATCCCTCCTATACAAGGTAAACTCCCTATAATCCCGCACATTAATTCACAAATCACACAAATCACTCCAATCACTATCACTAATTTATCTCCTACTTAATACAATGTTATCTTCTAATATTCTATTTCCTAACAATGCAATCCAATAGAATCCGAACAAATTTAGGTATATTCAAATTTGATTCGAGTTATTTTATAAAGATTTCAGTTTGATTTTGAGATTTGTAATGAAATTAAAAAGTCAGCTCGAGGTCGAGTTTGTTAGACATGCACTAAGTTTGGATTTGGTTCGTCCGCTTGAAAGACAAGTAGCTCTTTTGAATTTGTGAAACTTATAAAAAGCTCAATTCGATTCGTAAGCACAAAACAGATTCGTGTGTCCAACCTCTTCCGATAGCAGAGCACATTAGCCACCACATCGACCCCAATAAAATATGAAATTTCATTTCCAACCGAAAAAACTAACAAGGAGAAAAGGTATTTACTATCTACTACCTTTAATAGGCCTTCAATGTTAGGAAATCCCATTAATCAAGGGATTAAATATGTTAGTCAAATTTCATTCGTATTTTGATTATCCTCAGTCGTATATTTGTATTTGTTGTGTTCTATCCTAGATATACTATAAGCAGGGCAGTGTGTGTATATAAAAAGCTTAGTACAATAAGACTTTTATTTATGAAATACATGTTTAACATGATATCAAAACGGTGTTATTTCTGAAACTTAGTACAATTTTGTCGTCTCCCTTTTACCTTTTTCCGGCCAAACAACCAAGGCCAAAAAAAGAAAAATGACACCAAAAACCTTCTTGGCCAATCATCTAGTCATTAACATAGTTCTTAACATAGTTCTTGAATTATGATACACTTGCTCTATCAATCATCTAGCCTAAGTTTAAATACAATATCCTAGTTTAGGAATAGCTCAAGCCTTTAGGATCATGTCAAGTAGAATTTTACAGTTATTAACACATTTCCGACAAGTTGGCGAAGAATTCAAAGATCATTACCAACCTTAAAAAACTATGTATATAGTTGTAAAACACCACTCAAGATCGATCATTACTCTAAATATGGATATCGATTTCCAACTTTCATGTCCGAATAGTTTTCAACACCATGTCGACGTGTAACAGGTTATGGGATATTATCAGGAGCATCGGTGGTATTGTGCAAAACAAAAGGGAGAAAAATGTAAACTTTTTATGAAAGTATTTTTTTTTTGGTTGAAACAAAGTCATTAGTAATTTTCACATCACTATTTGAGGACTTTAATTTTGCACCGCAATCTCTTCAAAAAAAAAAAAAAAAAAAAATGCATCGGAACAAATTGTAGTTCGACGGAGTCAATTCAAGTTATTAGGCAACTCGCACGAGGTTTCACCGCATCAGTAGTCCAATGAGATTGGAGAGCGGATGCGGGACGAGACAGTTTTGGCCTTTTGGGAGCAGATAACGGTGGGACAAAGAAATGGAAAACGATAAGGAGAAGAGAAAGTTAAAATCAGGAAGCGCCGGAGTGCAAGCAGACCTACAGCTTACCTGTCGGAGGTGCCAGCAGATGTATAATCCCTCCTCCAACACCCCCAATTCATGCCGCTTTCATCCTTCTTTCTTTGTTTGTCGCCGTCATGACGACCAGAAAAGGTAACATCCTCCTTCTCTTCTCAAAA